>MPUH01000745.1:0-37305 GCA_001970955.1 Stentor coeruleus | reverse complement strand
ATCCTTTAAGTGATCGGACAGAGCAAAAGCAATGAAATAATTTACGCATTCAAGTTTTCTTTCTAGTAATGATAGGTTTTTCTTGATTTTTTCTAAATTTTCTGAAGAAAAGCAGGGAGAAAATGAGGATAAATATAATTTGATTTGCGAACTTATGGATATCAAACAATCCATTAAGTGGGTGTAATCCTTTATACAATATTTTCGGAAAGTCACCACTTCGTTATCTGGAGAATTGATCTCTAAGCATTCTTGATTACAGGGTATATCTATTATAGAAATAATATTGCATATGTCTATTTGCAATGAATTACTCTTCAAAATCAGCAGAATCAAGATAAACATTATATTATTTATGTTTCTTCACCCAATTATTTAAACTAATATACTAATGAAAACCTTAAAGAATTAAAAGACTAGATTATTTGCATTATTCTTGTTTTTCTCCTGAGTAAAAGTCATTAAATCCTCCTGTAAAGCCAGCTGCTGCTTTTCCATATTCTTTTTTGCTTAGTAATAATGCTGAAATAGCTAAATCGATCCCTAAGTTCATAGTTGCAGAGCATTCATACAAATTTGTGCCTATTAGCTTCTTAGCTAATGGCAGATACTGCTTAAGGATTTTAATAATTTCATCTGGAAGAATGCCTTTAAGTTGTGAAATAGGAATATTTGAGTCGATTCTGTTAACTGCACAATATATATAATTCCCGCTATTATTTAGAATTCCATAAATATGCGAAACATATGCATCATAATTACTGTTTTCTTCACTTAGAGGCTCCTCATTTTTTTTAGATTTATCATAACTCTTATTTGTTTTACTATCATCATAGTTCATATCATTTCTCCCTTTTTTACTATCACTCCTCTCTTCTTTCTTTTCCTTTTCTTTTTCCTTTTTCTCTTCCTTTTTCTCCTTAGATTTTTCATTGTTTTCCATCTTAATTCTTTCTTTTTCTCGTATTTCTTCTGCTTCTTTAAGTTTTTCTATCAATGCTTCATCTTTTTCACAAAATTCATCTAACAGCATCTCAATCAATTCTCTAATATCACCCATAACAATTTTTCCAGCAATATGCTCAGCTAATAATCTGCTAAATTTATAAGTCTTTATCTTGCATTCATCTGTGCTTATTTCTTTTATTGTATATCCTAAATATTCTTTATTTTTCTCGAATAAGTTCCAATCTTCTATGAGTAGTTTAAGTGTGAAGTAATTCAGACAATATGATTGTTTTTGCAAGATTTGAACAAAGCTTTCTACTTTTTCAAGGTCTTCTTTGCTGAAACATGAGCTTATTACAGGTAAAGAAGACTCAATAGAATTCCCTGAGTGTATCAAACAGTCGATAAAATTTGAATGACTATTTAAGCAGGAATACTTTAAAGATAGTGAATCATTGCCTGGTGCAGCTTTTTTAATGCATTTCTGATCACATGAAGCACCAAATAGTGATACGGCACTGCATAGTTTTATTTGATATGAGTGACTTTGCAAAGCAATCATAAGTAAAATCAACATTTAATTTTATTGTTTGCATATAGATATATTTATCTCAATTATTTAGCATTTAATAATGCAGATACTGTAGAAATGCATTTACAACATTGATATCAACCTATTTTTATATTTATTAATGATAATGCAGTAATTAACATTGAACAAAATACAAATTATGAGCTGATATTTTTATGAAGTATAAAAGTCTTAAGTAATATGAATAAATCCTCTTTCAAAATAATAGTTTATAATGAATCTTAAAAAAAATTAACTATACTACGAATATCATGATAAGAGCATATGCCAAAGCTGAAAAAATCCCAATTCCAAGCCAACTAGAATTTTTTATAACTTCTGTACGAATTGGCTTTACCCTTGCTGGTGCATAATCAACATGTGTTTCTTTTTCTATTTCTTCAATCTTTCTTCGCAGCTCATCATTTTCCTCCTTCTTTTTTTTTATCTTCAATTCAAATTCACGATTTTTCATATCTTTTTGAAGTTTTCTATTTATTTCCAATTCTTCCTCATAAGCCTTTAAAAGTTCTTCATCAATTTCATCTTCATCTTTATTTTCTTTGATTTCTTTGATTTCATTGATTTCTTCAATTAGTAGACTTACAATTTTTTTTATTATCTCATCATCATTATATATTATAGCATATTCAGATAGTTCCTTAGCAAATGTCATCGTTTTGGTTTTACATTCATGAAAGCTAATAAATTTCAATGAAATTTTATTGCTGTATTCAAAGCTATCATAGAAATCTTCATCTTCAGTTAAATATCTAAGTGAAAAATGATTTAAACATTCAGTTTGCTTCACTAATACTGCTGAAAAATCTTTCACTTTTTTGAGATACTCTTTTGAAAAGCAAGGAGAAAATTTTTTAAAGTTCTCTTCTAATAATTCTCCTGTTCGTATCAAACAAGCTGATAAAGTTGTATAATTCTTCAAGCAAAAATCTCCGTATGAAATTGAAGCATTATTATGAGTATAAGTTTTCAAACAGTTTTGATTGCATGGGATTGTTAGTGGAGCCATTAAGCTACAGATTTCAATTGTATATGAACTGCAAGCCAAAATTTGAATTAAGAAAACCAACATTTTTATTTAAAATTTAAATGCTAATCTGTTATGAATTTTGTAAGCCTTCAAGTAAGGATTTGATATAGAATTCTTTTTTTTGTAGCAAATATTCAATTTTTCTTGACTCTTGTAAAGTGTATTATTTCATACTTTTATTTTTTCTTCATGATTCTTTTTAAAGAATTTTGATATGCAAATGAATTACCCATAATGCAATATAGACAAATTTGAATTGAATAATTACTATAAAACTTAATATTATTTAATAGTTTTCAAAGACAAAAGTAAATAATATTTTTTAAGTAAAAGAATAAGGGATGCATGATAAGGCTCTCTTTTAAATAGATTCTATATTAGAATAAAGTCTGATAAATATTCAGGGTAAAATTGATTTGAATAGCTTCGTGATACTTAAAACTTTTGCTTACTCTATCTTTCTCTTGCATGATAAGGCTCTCTTTTAAATAGATTCTATATTAGAATAAAGTCTGATAAATATTCAGGGAAAAATTGATTTGGATAGCTTCGTGATACTTAAAACTTTTGCTTACTCTATCTTTCTTTAGCAATATTTAGAATAAATTATCAGGCTATTACTAATATTTGGCCTGAGGCTAGCTAGTAATCTTAAAATAAGTAGTTAAGTTATAAATCCTTATATTTTACAAACAATTATTGTACGCATTATTTCAAAAATCAAATATACTTCAATTTTTAAGGTAAAACTATTACTATAATATCTATTTTTATTCAAATATTTTTCCTAAATTCAACTTCATATCAGTCCAATATCCTTTTGCTTTATCTTTAATATATTCTCCAGTTTTATCACTATATTCATATATATTTTCTTTAAGCTCATATAAATTTTCTCCCGCTTTTGCACTGAAATCATTAATCTTTTCTCCCGCTTTTGCACTGAAATCCTTGATCTTTTCCCCAGCTTTTTCACTGAAATCATTAATAGTTTCCCCTGCCTTTGCACTGAAATCATTGATTGTTTCTCCTGCCTTTGCACTGAATTCCTTGATCTTTTCCCCTGCCTTTTCACTAAATTCATTTGACTTTTCTTTAGCACTTTTAGTATAATACTCATAATATGACTTAAAACTATCCATAAACTCATTATAATATCCTTTTAATTCTTCAAATAATGGGCCTTTATTATCTTTAATAAATTCATTAACTTGATTAATCCATTCATAGAGATCTATAGATTTAAATTGATCCATGTTTAAATATACGTACTTTAAAATCTCATACATCTTTTGAATAGAAATGTCTTTTAAATCTCTTGAAATTTTTAAATATACGTACTTTAAAATCTCATACATATTTTGAATAGAAATGTCTTTTAAATCTCTTGAAATTATGCCATACAATATGTTAAAAAGCATAAATTTATCTTTTTCAATAGTTAGTAATAGTAAATCAATGATCAATCTTTGACTGGTAGTGCATTTTGAGCCAAAGTTGAAGGATGCTAATTTGAGAAAACTTTCGAATTTTGAAAGATATTCTTTAGGTAAATATTTTCTTAGAATTTTTATTGGAACTTTGGCGAGGATTCTTTCAATGACACAGTTAAGAAACCCAGAATTTCGAATAAATTCTAAAAGTTTTTTTATTCTTTGGTAGTTGCTTTCCCATGAATTTTCGTTTGAACTATCGTCAGATTCTTCATAGCCAGAATATGATTCTTCTTCACTATTTTGGTAATTCTCTTCAAAATTTTCTTGGTTATTCTCTTCAAAATTTTCTTCAATATTTTTTTCAATATTTTCTCCATTATTTTCTTGATTGTTATCTTCATTTTCCATCTCTGTATTCAAAGATGCTTCAATATCTATTTCTGCATGATAAATAATATCTGAATTATCAATACTTTCTTGATAATAACTATTGTTTTCAACACATTTTTCATCATCACAATCTTTTCTATCATTTTCTTCATCATCTACAGTTATCACTATTACATTATCTTCAAATTCTTTTTCTAAAATTAAACTATTTCTGCTTTTTTCATCAAATTTTATACTACTTTCAATTTCATCTACAAAATTTTTTTGTTCAGGGTTATCACTTACCTTATAATTTTTTATATTTTTAGAATCTGTACTACCTTCTCCCAGATTTCTATATTTTTCAATTTCCATAGTGTATATTTCTCTAATATTCCTTAAGTCAGTAATAATTTCTCTAACTTCCACTTGTAACTCTAAAACAGTTTGGATATTTTTGTTCAGTTCTTTTTTTAATTCTCTAATCTCAGTTTTATAATCTTCATATTCAAAACTTTCCCCATAATTTTCATTACATTTATCTGTTAGATTATAAATATCTTCCTTTGGCTTTATAAGTTCAAGGTTATTTGTTGAACTTATAAAAATATCCTCTTTATCATCATATTCATGAAAAACCAACTGTTTATCATCTATATTTTCCTTATTTTCTATATCATCACTATCATCTTCATTAAAATCTTTCTCATTTTCTATAAAAGCAATTGTATCTTCATAGTTTTCATCATTATCAGTCATACTAGATTGACTATTTTCATTGTTATTTTTTAAATTTTCAATATATTCAATGACCATGATAACAAACTTGGGTATTTCAATTGAAGGCCAAAACTTTATTAATATCTCATAAAAATTTTGAGCAGCTAGTTCTGATCTTAATTGACAGGCTTCTCTTAATTCAAGCATATTCTCTATCAATTTGTAATATTTAGTTAAAGGTTCAAAATATTTTTCAATATTTTTTTTATATTCCTCCCAAGAAATATTCATAAAATCTATAAACAGATAAAAAGAAGTGCATAAGGGTTCTTCTTGGAGTTCATATGATATATGAATTAAGACATATTCGAAATTTATGTCGAAACACTTAGAGTTTTTTACAACATCACCTAGAAGTTTTCCCGATGTAATAGCACAGCTAAATTGATTTTCATTATGAGTCTGAGTGCATTCTGTTAAATATTCATAGAGCTTAGGCATTTCTAAGGACACTTTTAAACATTGCATATTGCTTTGGATTAGTTCAGGTAAAAGAACTGCGCTTGACACAGTAAGACAAATTTCCCAAACTATTAGCAGTATCATTTTTTATAAATTATCATACATATATTAGAAATAAGACTAAAGTTAAATAGTTCATTTTATATAATCTATTTACATCCTGATAAAATTTAATCATCATTAAACCTATGAAATATATAGCTACAATCTATAAATACCAACTTTTAAACTTCATCTTCAAATCTGACCAATACACTTCAGCCTTACTCTTAATCTCATTTATATACTCTCCAGCTTTTTCATTGTATCCACCAACTTTAACTTCAATTTTCTCTTTAAATTCATCAATTTTTTCCCCAGCTTTCTCCTTAATTTCAACAATCTTTTCTCCCGCCTTTTCCTTTAACTCCCCCATTTTTATTCCAGCCTCTTCTCTAATCTCTCCAATCTTAACCCCAGCTTGTTCTTTAAATTCATCAAATTTTACCCCAGCTTGTTCTTTTAATTCATCAAATTTTACCCCAGCTTTTTCTTTTAAAACCTCCATTTTAACTCCAGCTTGTTCTTTTAAAACCTCAATTTGTTCTCCAGCTTGAACTTTTAGCTCATCAAATTTAACTCCAGCTTTTTTAGCATATATATTAAACTGTTCTCCAGCATTTTCAGCATAGTTTTTTAAATGAGGTCCAATATTTTTTTTTAAATTGTTATAATACATTTCTGCATTTTCTAATAATGGGTTTTTAAGATCTTTTATAAAAATACTAGCATCATTTATCCATTGAGAAAAATCAGCTGATTTTATTAATTCTTTGTTTGAATATAAAAATATTATAATCTCGATGATCTGCTCAGGAGATATGTTTTCAAAACCTTTTGATGCTATATTGATAATAATATTATAAACACCAAATTGTTCGTTTTCAATAAGAAATATAATCATATCAACAAACATTTTTTGAAATTCTGAGCATTCTGAGTTTGTGATCATTTTTTTGGCGTTTAGGAAAAATTTTAGTTTTTTCAATAAGGATGAAGGGAGATATTTGCTGAGAATATTTAGAGGTACTTTTAATAATATTCTTTCGATTGCACAGTTAAAAAGGTTTGTGCTTTGAATGAATTCAATGAGCATTTTCATTTTTTCTGAACTTTTTGCCCATGATTTGTAGTCTTCGCTTTCGGTGTTGTTATTTTTTTCTAACTCTTCAGTCCAATTTTCTATATTAATATCAGAAATCTCTTCGTCCTTAATATCATTTTGAATATGAAAATTATCTTCTGAATCTTGAGATTTTATTGGACTAGTCTCTTTGTCTTGATGAGTTTTACTAAATTCTCTCTCAAGCTCATTGAAAACTTCCCAAAAATTAGTTTGATCTTTGTTGTTTTGTTTATATTCAAAATCATCTTCTAGGATTTTATCTTTTAACTCATTTTGAATATTTTTGTTAATACCAAGTATATCAAATAAAACATTGGCACTTTTTGAATTTAGATTTTTCTCTGAAGTAAATATGTTTTCACTTGTTTTTCTATTATCTTTACTTTCTCCCTTCTGATCATTAGTAAAAAGTTTTTGATTTTGTTCCGCAAAATTATTGAAATCCTTACTTTTTTCGTATTCCATAACATAAATGAGCCTAAAATCCCTAAATTCAGCAAGAATCTCTCTAACCTCTGTTTTTAACTCATAAATAGCTCTAACATTCCTACCTATTTCATTTTTCAAATCTTTAATCTGTTCCTTATAATTCATATCTCTCTTCTCATGCATATCCCTTTCATTTTCATCATAATTTATTTTCAAACTTTTAATATCATCAAAATTCATATTCCCGCCATCATCATAATCTCCTTCTTTTTTATAATAAATATCCTTATTATAAGCTATACCTTTGTTTATAATATAATTTTCAAAGTACTCAATTAATACCAATGCAGGTTTAGGCATATCAATCATAGGCCAAAGTCTGTTTAAAATTTCATAAAAGTTCTTCGCAGCTATAAAAGATCTATTTTGACATATTTGATTCAATACTTGCATTTCAGTTTTCCATACATTATAATCCTTAAAATACTTAGGATAAAGTCTTGTGTTTTTGATAGAATCTTTACTTAGTTTTGACATGTAATTTGAAAATAAGAAGTTAGAAAAACATAATGGCTCTTCTTCAATTTCATATGAAATTTGTATTAAAATAAACTGAAAAGTCGAGTCAAGGCAATGATTGTTTTTTAATAGACTACTTATGATTTTCCCTGTTTTATGGCTGCATATGAAAATATTGTCTTTTTGAAAATCTGAACACTCTGTTATAGAATTATATAGTTTAGAGATTTCTAGTGATTTATCTAAACATGGCAAATTTGTGTCTATGTGATCAGATTCTATAATTATTGCTGATATTCCAATAATAAGATATAGGGTTGATAATAGAAACATTTTTTTATTATGAAAAGTTTGGGGAATGATATTTAAGATGAATAAGTATACTATTAGATTTTATTATGAAAAGATACACTTTTTTATACCTAATACTTTTACAAGTATATAAAATCATTTCAATATTATAACATTAAAAATTTTATTAAAATATCAAATATTGGTTGTTTCTGATTTACCTTATCATAAGTTCCTCATTTTACTTTACTTTTTAAACTGTTCTAATCAATTCTAATTCTACGATCTAGACAATTATTAAGATAAAAGCAAATAAATATGCTGGGTAAGAATCTCAGAAGATTATTCGCTGAAGCGGTAAAAAGTGAAGGCTTAGTTGTACGCATGCATTCTCCTACCTGGACTATCTTCCACAATTCTACAGAAGTTGAGACAATAATCTTTGAATCACTAGACGGAGGCAGAGGTATAGTTAATAGTCAATTTATGGTTTTCCAAACAACTTTAAACCCAGGGGTGATTGAAGTTCATTTAAAAGGTGGGACTATCAGGAAAATTGTGCATGTAGGAGGGGTATTACAGAAAAATACTGACAATTCTGTGGACTGTGCATTATTTGAAGCTTTTGCTAAAGAGGATCTTGATTGGGAGTCTTTGAAGAAAAGTGATGTATTTTCGCAAGAGCCAGTAGGGGACACGTCTACTGAAGGGGACTTTTTAAGAAAAGTTGGTTTTAGTTTGAGGGACGATATTGTCAATAGTTCCGCTAGTTTAAGCTAAGTATTTAGCAATCAGAAATATTGGTATTGAAAATGAGGTTTTTTTGTATTATTTATGATGAAAATATGCAGAATTTTAGGATTTTTGCAGATGAAGGTACTTAGGAATTGATATTTTTAAGAGTTTATAGGGAGATTGATAAAAAGTTTCTATTTTTTTATGAAGATTTAACAATGTTATAAATGAAGGCAGGATATATAGATGAGTGATTGCGAAAAAAATTATAGATTGAGATTGATTTGTTAGGAAAAAATTGATACTAATTATATGATTTTTTTGTATGTTTATAATGATTTCGTAAAATCTGTTGATACATAAATAATGGAATCTTATAAAACTTAAAAATCAAAATTCCTTTATTTCTTTAGAACAAGGGCTTTAAATAGTAAATGATAATATTTATGAAAAAGATCATGATTTCCTTATATAAAACTAAAATTTCCAGTTAAAATAACTGGTAATAATATTTTTTTGATGATTATATATTTTAATGCCCATTCTCAAAGATCATACCTCTGTATTCCTAAAATAAAAATTATAATCCTATATATTCCCCAATATATATTCACCCATAATCACATATACAACATCAACACTCTAAAATTCTTATTATCTTATCCTAAACCCTCCATCTAATAAATCCTAGTATATCTAATCATTAATCATCATCTATGATCTAATTTCCTACACCATCTCTACATCTCATTGACAAAATAATCTCAAAGAATTCAAAACCCTCTTAACCATCATCATCCCTTCATAACCCCCTCATTTTCTTATATTCCTCATATTCTTATCATTTTCTTCTCATCTTTAATAATCTTTTTCTTTATCTAACAATTCTACCCTCAAACCTTATTATCATTTAAACTATCAAGATTAAACAACCTTATTTTCCTAACAGGATATAATTTTAATCATATTTCCACCATGATAATTAATAAAACTGATGACTAACAAAAGGACTAAAATCTCTAAAAAAAAGTGTAAAAAGCATAAGAGAAGGCCATGGACAGCAAAAGAAGATGAAGCTATTCGTGGTCTTGTCAATGAAAATGGGACTAAGCAATGGACTTTAATTGCAGAGTATCTTAAAAAAAAATTCAACATTATAGGCCGTTCTGGAAAACAATGCCGTGAGAGGTGGCATAACCATCTAAACTCAGGGATAGTAAAAAGGCCTTGGACATTAGAAGAAGAACAAGTTCTTTTTAATACCCATCAGAAAATTGGCAATAAATGGGCTGAGATATCTCAAAGCATACCTGGGCGCACAGACAATACTGTAAAAAATCATTTTTATTCAACAGCTAGAAAGTATTATAGGAGAATCTTTGGTAAAGAAGGTACTGCAATGGATATTAAAGATAATTTGCCTCAAATTACTGAGTGTATTTTAAAAACTTTGGATAGTGACCGGGAAAATACAAGTAGTGATGAGCAAATTTCAACAGAATTTGTTGAACAGCCGCAAATGTTTCCTGATTTATCAGATATGATTGTTGTTGCGCAAACTACTAGGGCACCTTTAGACTGGGCTTTTTCAGGAAAATGGATTATGTTTGATCCTTTGTATGAGAAAATCAACAATGTGATTGATGAAAACCATAAAGCGTTTTTCTATCCAGTACCAATATTTGATAACTCAATGTTTTTTAATATTAAGTAACTTAATATGATTTTTTAGAAAATTATTGAAGATGTATTGAAAATGTTGTAATAAGTTTAGATGAAGTTTTGGTTAGTGTGAGGGTTGTTTGATTTATTAAAATGTGAAGCTTTTTGGATTTATGATTAGAATTTAAGCATTTTGTTTGTGTTATTGCTTTTTGTAAGATTTTATTTGAATAAAGCGCTTGAGTTTGTGTATATTGCAAACTCCATACCCAATCATCTTCCCCGAAATTCATTTTTCCTCTTTTGAATTTGATATTTTCCAATATGGCCACTTATGATTTCCCATATAATTTTTTTGATACCCATGAAAATTTTCTATAAAAATCTTGACAGGAACATCAAATCATAATAACGACAAAGTGTTATGGATTATTAGAAAGGGTCTTAAGAAGTTTTGTTATAGCTAAAATTCCGAACCCAATGCCTATATAGACTAAGGATTTCTGGTTCATGGCTAGAGTTGGCTTCAAGGCTTTAGTGATTTCTTTAGGCTTAGTCTTAATATCTGAAATTACTCTTTTTTGATAATTTACCTTGAGACAACCAAAAAGTTTTGAAGCATTTGCCTTAGAGTAATAGTGGAATTGTTTCGAACTAAGCAAAGTACTAAGTCCAGGTGTTGGTCTTGGGATTTCTACATACTGTTCTGGCTCCTCTGGAATAATATTCATTATTACTAATCGAACTTGCCTTACAAGATTTTTGTTTATTTTCGATATCTAAACTGTCAGAATCACATTTTTATAGGAGTTTGGGACTTGAATGCAATTGTGAAGATTTTTTAAAGAAATTGGCTTAAGGGTCTTTTGGTTATTGTCAGGGTTTCGATGAATTTAAATTTTCTGACAACTACTGTGTAGGCAACAATCTGGTAAATTGGAAACAAGCTCGCTAAGATACAGATTTTGTTTTATCATAAAAGAACTTATTTTTATGATTTTTTTTGAGGTTTGTTTAAGAAGGGGCTTTTGGGAATCATAAAAATTAGAACTTTAACAAGAAAAAGTTGTTAGAAATCAGTGTGAAATTAAATGTTTATAAATTGATTAGCTAAGAAATATAAGCTAAAATGTTGGGGTTTTGAGTAGGTTTTAAGAGATTTATGTAAGGGTGAGATTGAAAATTTGAGATAAAAATATAGGATAAAGGGTTTTATTTTTAGGAACGCAATATGAAATTTTGGTGGATTGGGAAAGAAAAATAAGCTGAGGTTGTGGGGTATAAAAGAAAAGATTTGGAAGATAATTTTTGAAATAAGAGGATATTTGTAGTGATGTGAAAATATAATAATTATTATTAAAGGATTATGTTTAAATATTGTAAAGAGATATGTTTTTATTATTAAATTTTAATTGTGGTATAATTATTGACTTGATTAAAGGCTTGGGATAATTGGGTTGTGCTACTTTTTATAACTTTAAAACAGATTGAGATATATATTTATAAATTTTTGAATATATAGATAATGTTTAGAATTGATTTGATAGTGATAAGGAATAAAATAAGTTGTAGGATATCAAAATAGCAAAACTAAAATTCCACTTTTATATTTTTATAGGATACAAAATTAAATAGAATAAATTACATAAATGCTTATTATTCTCTCAAATATAAAACTTACAAACTGTTTATCTTAATTATAAATCACACAAAAAAAGCACTTTATTAGTACTATCATTTGTAATCATATATTTTATATACAATTATAAGCTAACTTGATAAATCATAGCTTTGAAACCAACAAATGCCATCAAATTCTAATCAAAATATTTTCATTTTTTACCACACACTATTTATTATAATTTTTCATAACAAATTCTGCCATAAAACCAATATTTGTCTTATCATCTCATTATATAACCATCTCCAATAATAAATTTTTACCCTAAATAAACAAAAATACTTTTTTTAGTTATATTTTTTATTACAATACAAGCATTTTTTCCTATTTTTAACCACCATGTTTTCATATATACATCTCCCATGATAAGCATGTCCACATGGTAAAACTCTTGTATCCCCATCATTTTCAAAATTCCTATTACAAAATTTGCAGATTCTACAGCCAAAATAGCTTAGGTTTTCATCTAAAGGTACAACAAGAGCAACACTAGTAAATGTTAAATAATTGATTATATCAGGTGGATAAAAAACTTGTGGAATCACGTTTTCTACATTGTCTAATTCAACTATTTGTAAAGGTGCCTCATTAGAAGGTGCACTGTTAAATGCTATAGATGAGCGATCATTAATATGCGAATTATCTCGGTTTTGAAAACCTTCAAAGTTTTGTACTTGTTGATAGTTTATACATTTATTTATTCCTATTTGAGAAAACCTCGACTTTTTTTTTACATGATAAACTATCGTGCACATTATTCTGTATATATTTTACAAAATCAAAACCACTCCACCGATTACTGGGACAATAATTGATACTAAATTAGAATTAGTATAATTTTTTTTACATCTTGAATTACAAAAAAACAAAACCACTCCACCGATTACTGGGACAATAATTGATACTAAATTAGAATTAGTATAATTTTTTTTACATCTTGAATTACTATCTAACTCAAACCCACTCAAGCATTTTTCACATTTTTTACTACTTGAACATGTTTTACAATTATCAGGACAACTAACACATTTATTACTTCCCTGATCTAAAACATACTCATTATCACAATAATAGCAAGTCCCTTTAGTATTATTACATGATTTACAATTCAAAGGGCAACAAAAACCATTTTCAAATTTATAATCATCAGCGCATGTATCACAAATACTTGCTGAGACTGAGCATTGTTTACAATTAACATCTAAACAACCGATTTCGCATATGTTTTCTGTTAAAGTATACCCGTTTAGGCAAAATTCACAGATTTCACTATTATTATTACATTCACGACAATTTGTATCATGACATTTCACACATGATTTATCGTATAATCCATAATTATTGTTGCATTTTATACAAATATTATCTTTTATGCATTTGTTGCAGTTTTCAATTTCGCAGATTAGACAGTTTCCATTTATTCCAAGGGTGTAATTGTTTTTACAAGACAGACAAGTTTCTTCATGACAGGAATCACAATATTGATCTTGACAGTCTTTAATAATTCTTGAGTATTGAAGACAAATGTTTGGGTAAAAACATGAACAATTTTTAGGACATTGAGGATAACAACGACCTTGGAGTAAATTATACTCGTTTGAACATTTTAGACAATTACTTGATGTAGAGTAGGCTATACAGTTTTCTATGTGGGAAATTGTTGAAGAGTTTAAGATTTGTAGGCAGCCTGATAGGAGGTCTCTTTTATATCCGGGTAAGCAGTTAATACACATAGGGAAAGGATTCATTAAGCAAGTTTCGCAGTTATCCAACGGACATGCTAAGGAAAACCGAATATATATAAAGATGAAGTGCATTATATTGTATTATATTAATTTCTAAGCTTTTTAAGAAATTATGGACAAAGTGATTATTAAACATTAAACCCATTATCAAAAATTATCAATTCTACATATAAAGTAATATAATTATATTAAATTAGAAAGTGTGGATTTTTAATTACAATTTTTGATAAACATTTAAGCAATTCAAAGAATTTTATTAACAGATTTTGAATGAAAATAAACAAATGTGTTTTAATAATATTTATTATTATTTGAACTAAGGGAAAATTATAAAATTTAGGTATGAATACTTTATATTTTTTATAGATAAAGTGTAAGCTTTAATGATTAGATTTTATTATATGATTTTCTGTATATTATCTTAAATAATTTAGAAATATATATAAACATATGTATAACATCAGATTGTTTATGTATTTATTCAATAATTAACAGAATAATTTTTATTATTTAGCATTTCTCTAATCAGATCTATTTATAATATCAATCTCTGATTTCATAAAAATGATACCAACATAAAAAGGTATTTATATAATTTGAATAATTTTATTATGATAATCAAACATTGATTTAATTTTACAAAACAAGTAAAATTTTTAGCACAAATGGTATAACTTCTCAAGTTTACTACATATAAAATTTAATGGGGTACTTTATACAAAATATATATAAAACCTGATAATGCTTTTTACTAATTCCCTAAAACCTAAGTTCATATATCATTTTTCTAATACATAAACAAATATTTTCACTTCAAATCCAAGTTAATTTCGATATCTTTCCAATTCACCCTCGCAATCTTTAATTTCATCATCAAAAAGAATATGATTTACAAAAAACTCACTTCAATTAAACCATATCTTTATCCCATTCTAAATCAAAAATCATCAAAAATAGCCTGTCTCTAAACCCAAAATCTTAAAATTGAAAACTCATATTTAAATAATTAAAACATATATTCTCCTTCTAATATCTCATATAAATAATTATTATGTTCTGCAAATGGAAAATAGATGAAGCAGCTCGTAAAAATCGTCTCGAGCAGTACATAAGATTATTCGAAAAAGAAGTCAACCGGATTCCTCAAAACAATCTTTTAATCCAAGACTTATTTCAATCAATAAACTACTTTAAATCCCAAGACTTAATTCAGATCGAGCCAGACAATTTATCAGATAAAAGTCCAGATCATTCTATGAACCCTTTACTAAAAAACAACCCTTCACCATTTGTCGCTCAAAGACAAGACTTTTCTGAGCCTAGATATCGTAATACTCAAGAACTTCAAAATAAACCCTTTGAAAATTTCAACCGCCGATTCCCTAATGAACAGAAACGGGTCCAAGAATCAAAACCCTCTTTAAATAATCAGAGTAATTATACTGGAGCAAGTATCTATCAGAAAAGCCCAATAATCCAAATTGAACCTTATAAAAAAGCAGGCATTCCAGATTATAGCCAGCCTAAAAATTTCCAACAAATTTTAGAAAAAAATCCAAGTATTTCAAGACAAGACATTACAAAAACTTTAGAAAAAAATCCAAGTATTTCAAGACAAGACATTACAAAAACTTCAAGCTTTATAGGAGAAAATAGTCAAGATACTAGACCAAAAGATCAAAGAATTTCAAGTAAAAAATGCTCTAAATGTAATGCTGATGGAATTACTGATGAATGCGCACATAAACTTTGTAGAGGGTGTTTGAAAAAAGAATACTTTCGAATATCGAAAGGGAGTTTTATGGGAAGGATGAAATGTACTGAATGTGATATTGAGATTGATGTTAATAAACATATTGGTGTTCAGATTAAAAAAGAGAGAATTGAATCGATTGAAAGACTTAAGAGACAATTTTTATTAGATGCTACATCTTCCCACTTTGAATGTCAGATATGTAATGAGCAAATTCTAGTTAATGAATCGATAACTTTACCCTGTGACCATAGATTTTGTGAACCTTGCACTAAAGATTTTTTTACTGAGAAAATCAAATCAAATAGACTTAAGGAAATTAAATGCCCAAACTGCTTAAAGGATATTGATTATGATGTGATTCGGGCTAATGTGGATAAAATAACTTTTGACCTTTATTGCACGTTACAAACTCGGGAATATCGTCCTAAAGATCCTAATGTGTATCTTAAAGAATGTTATAAATGTGGGCAGTTTGCAGAAATCCCAAGAAATTTGACTATTTTCACATGCCCTGGGTGCAAAAATGAGTATTGCCCTCAATGCAATTATAATCACAGAGGAAAATCGTGTAAGGAATATCAAATGTCAACACGCATAGCTTATAAATCAGAAAATTTAATCTACTGTCCAGCCTGCAAAGAAGCTATTGAAATAGATAACTCAGGGTGCAATTTCATGAAATGCCAATGGGGAGCCTGTGAAATCAGTTTTTGTTCTTTATGTTTAGAAATTCTAGACGAAAACATGCATTATAAACACTATAAAAAATCAGGACCATTTGGAGTAACCTGCAACAAACTTGACGGCATATTAGACGAATAAGTGTAAGAAAAAAGTAACTACTTAAAAGTTATACCCTTCATAAGCAGTAGCATTTCTTTTCAAAATGTCTTCAAGAGGTCCTAAAAGTCGTTTAAAGGCTCTTCTATCCATCATAGCACATTTTAGCGCAGTTTTGGCTATAACATTTGCAGCTCTTGGGGCACCTTTAAGTAAAGCTAGCTCACCAAAATACCCACCAGGACCGTATTGATAAACTTCTGTAGCAGGTAACCCTGGCTTCATTGTCTTTGTTGCTATTGCTTCTCCTTCTTCAACCATATAGAAAACATCTCCCCATTCACCTTCTCTTATAACATACTCATCTGCCACATAGTTTATAGTCTGTAAAGCATCAGCCATCTGCATTTTTTCATAACTATCAATTTCTTTCAACAACTGCACACTAGCCAAGAACGATTCATACTTTTCTCTTTTTTTCCTAGCCGCATCTTTTACAACATTGTTAAAGCAGTCCCTATCCAAAACCCAACATACACAATCCATAGTTGCAGTAATACTTGCAGCCCTTGGAACATTATATAAAAGTGCTAATTCACCAAAAGCTTCTCCAGGAAAGTATTTTTTCAAAAACCTTTCTTCTTTTTCATGAGGAAAAAGCTTTGAACATGACAATTCTCCTGAGTCAACAACAAAAAGTTCATTCCCATCATCACCTTGACGTATAATTTTGTCCCCAGAAGAGAATTTTCTTTCTTCAAATGATAAAATCAAAACTTCCCTTTCAAGATTGTCGAGCGAGCTAAACATAAAACATTTGTTTAGAACTTCGATTATTCGTTGCCTTTGCTCATTGGATTTAGGGATTTGTCGTGGGATAAAATCAGACCTTTTGTTCCATTCGCCATAAGCTTCTGCACTGACTGAAGTGCGGAATTTTTTTACTGGAAGCTTAAGTTGATTGTCTTCAATGATTTCGTCTGAGTCGCTTGCACTTGAAATATCTTCGGTTTCTTCATGATCATCTTTGCCTTGTCTCAATTTTTCAAGTTCAAATCTGAGGTGTTTGAGTTCTTCTTGTTCTGGTGCTGAGAGTTCTGGCTTTTTGCGAGATTCAAGCCAAGAAAGGGCAAAAGCATATATGTCTGTTGGGAGTTTTGCTAGAGCTGCAGTGACAAATTCGTTAAGTAAGACCTGGAGTTTTACTTTTACATATTCTTGATGCTTAGCCATTTTTTAGTTATAAGATTAGAGAACCATATGTGATTAAAAATTTTATATAAAAAAAGAATTTAGGGTTAGGGATAAGTAGGAATTTTTGGCTTTTTAAAAGTTTTTAATAGAGTTTTAAGATGAAGTTGTTTATAGATTTAAAGCTTGGATTTTTTGTGGGAGTTTTAGAATTCTTCTGGATTTTGTATGCTGAAGTTAAATTTTTGCTAAGTTTTGTGTTTTTAGAAGAGCGATTTTTGATTCTGTTTACTAAATTTAAATTTTTGCTAAGTTTTGTGTTTTTAGAAGAGCGATTTTTGATTCTGTTTATAAATTTTACTAGTTTTTAGATTAGAATGTGAGCTTTTTCGATGGATTTTAGAGTTTGTATTCCTGATAAGCTTTTGTTTATACTTTGAAAGGATCTTTTTAGTTTTTCTATAAAAGTTTTATTGTAAAATCTTTTGACATGAACTTTTTTAGACTTTTCAAAGAGTTTTAGGGTATTAGACAATTTTTTTACCTATTAAACTTGCTTGTGTTTAAAGGTTTTTATTTTAGGAAAATTATTTTGTTTAAGTTTTTGGGGTTTTTACATTTAAAACTCAGAAATAGATTCAATCAACACATGCAAAAATATAGGATTTTTAAGGCCTTTTTAGATTATTTTATTATATCTTATGAAAATGTTAAGCTTTTCTGAATATTTATATATGCAGCAACTGAAATCTGTCAGAAGGATTGAAACTGAAGAATTATTTGATTTGGTTAATTTTTTTATCTATTCTAAAGTATTTGTATGTATAAATATCTAATGTGTGAGAATAAGATTGTCCGAATCAGCGAAATCCAGGATTTCGAAATTCGAGAATGTGTTGAAATCTGGAAGCGTTACATAGTCGCTGCTAATTTCAAAAGGTTCGCAGTCTAATTCTTTTAGCATATCAGTTTTAAGGTATCTTTGTAGGTCACTCCACTTTTGAAGGCAATCAACTGTGTGCTTTTGATTCCTACAACAAGAGAATTCAAATTTTTGAGACAGGATAACAGGGTCGAATTCCACAAAAATCAAGTTCAAATAATGACAAAAGGACTCCCGAACATCATTATTTGCAAAGTATGCCCTACAAAAAGCTGCATTAAAACTTTTTTCGCACTTTTTCATTGATTCATTAGTCCTTTTGGCACGGCCATCTGTAATCGGTCCAGACTCCGTTTTGCTTAAGCCTTGAAAAGTTGAAAGATTCCTGCTAACTATTTGTTGTATTAATAGCCAGAGGCTGTGTGCTTTTATATCAGTAGCATTAAATTTGTGTATGGTGGTTTTAGGAATTAGATTCGATAGGATTTGACGAACAGCCCGCTTGTGTCCTCTAATAAGTTTACAGCGCACATATTCTTTCTTAGGAGCTTGTGGGGAAGACTTCCGTTTGGTATCGAATTGTGCTAAGACCTTTGAGTCGTTTCTCTGTACTTGCTTCACTGTAGGTTTGTCAGTGGCCATTGGATAATTTTGTTCCATTTATTATATATTTGAAATAATTACAGAAAACCTTAGAAATGTTGTATAAGCCCTATGGTAAAAAACGAATATATCATTAGGAAAGTATATGGGAAAAATTTTAGCCCTGTTTTCTTGATATGGGCATTTTTTGTAGATTTCGAGATTTCGAGGTTTATGCAAATACAAAATGCTTAGGTAAAGATTGATAAGGGTAATTTGGTGATATAAGCAAAAAAAAATCGATAAAAATTTTTGAGGGTATTTTAGTTTACCTCAAACCTCGGAATATTTTTATGCCTTTAAACATGTGAAATAGTCGTAAAGTCGGGGAAAGGCATAAAAGTTAGAGACTGAGATAGACGTTTGGCATTTTTATTGTATATAAAATCATATTGGAATACAAGATGGCAGAAGTAAGACGAAAATTTTTGATGGTTTGAATAGAAAAATTAAGAAGGATTAGGAGATTTTGGATTTTTATAGAGTTTATATGTATATATGCCCTTTTATATGTATATATCCGCGAGAAAAACCCTTTTATAAACATTTTGCTTATAATTTTCATTGTCTAAACAAAATTATCTAAAATATAAGGAAAACTTATCATAAAATTTCTTTTCACAACCTTCAAGTCCTTTATACAAACTACAGGTTTTAACCTTTGGCTATTGCTATATTAAAATTTTTATTCAGAAAGTTTATATAAACTATATAGAAAACTTTCACATAATAATAAAGCCATGAATTTGTAGAGTAATAAAAGGCTTATGGAATTTTTTGCTAACCTTGTTAGGATTTCATTGTCAATACTCTTTTGGGCTTTATAGAAATATTATTTTATATATAATTTTTGATGAGATTTTAGCTAATATGATGAGTTTTATTATTTTTAGATAAGGGTTTAAGCTTGGATTTACATAAAATTTAAACAGGTTTCGTTGTATAGGACTCGGCCATGGTTGTTGAAGATATAGAAAATGTCGAAATTAGCTTATTATCACATTATCACAATCTAATGAATGTAATCCCAATATAAATTATTATACTGATGATGTGAAATGGGTGTTTAAGGTTTAGGTTCGAAAAATATCTCCTTAATGCAATTTCAAATCGTTTCCTAAAATATTTTTTATATAAGTCTTAGTATATATAATAGTATATATATCGGCTTATCAAATCATCATACCAAAACATTTGATCATAACGTTAACATATAAATCCTATCTTTATATAACCAAAAACTTTTATATCAAAGACACAAAAAATATCATACCTTACCTATCAATTTTATTATCTTCAATCCTATTATCTATTTATTTCCATCAAAAATACCTAAAATCCTAGCAAAACTCAAATTTTCATATCCAAAAATAATCTAAATCGCTTTTGAAAATCCATTTCCAATACCAAAAATGTAAAAATATCCTAAGTCTAAATGATTCAAAGAGATCAAGCAGTGAGCTTACTTGGAGAACTAGTTCAAAAACTTTATCAACCTGAATTTTCTGTGCCAAATGAAAGCGAACTATTAGATGAAGATAATCAGATTAATAAATCTGCTCTTGAAATGTGGAAAAAAAAATCTGATACACTTGTTAGAGAACTTTGTATAAAGTGGCTTGATAAAGAAATGAATCTAGATGAAGTCATGCATTTATGGGCTGGGACATTATCTGAAGATCAGGATTTTATTAATAGTTTTAACAAGCTTGGGGAAATTATTGATGGATGGAAAAAACATTTGAGACAAGTTTTTCTTAAGGACACATCGTTGTATACAATGCCTCAAGGGACTGCAATTCCTGAAGATAATGAAATATTAAAAGATGACCAGAATGACTTGAAAAGTGATGAATCAGTGAGCTTTGAAGAAGATAATGAATAGTTTATTATTTATATTTTTAGACTCATCTTATCAAAAAAATCAATCTTTTGCATGAAAAACTCCTTCTTTATGCTGAAATGAAGAATTCAAGTTGATGAATTAAAAATATAATCATATTTTACTTATATCCCACACTGATAAACCAATGTAAATTTTATAACAAATAAAAACCCTTTGCACAATGACATGCTCTAATTTTACTCACAAAGATATTGACTACTTTTAAAAAGTAATCAAATGAAATTTATTATTAAGCAAAGCTATTCTTTAATCTAATTTAAATCAACAATTTTTTGGAAACAAACCTATAATAAAATATTCAAAACTCTAAATAAATGATAACACTTGAATTTTTTAAGGAAAAACATACCTTCCTTATATAAAATTAATGTGAATTAACTATAAATGGGGTTTTATTCAAAGACTGATTTCGGCAGGAAAGTTATTTCATTAATTGGAGCATTCCTAATACATTTTGTTATCGGTACAACCTATACAACTAGTAACCTTTCAATTTATATAGCCTCTTATTTACGTGAAAAAGGCTCTTCAATAACTCTTCAAGAACTTAACATATTGTTTCCTCTCCAAATTGCTATAGCAACAAGTTCAACTTTAATAGGCACTATGTTTACTACAAAATTTAACCAATATCTGTAACATATAATCAGTACTGTATGCATCGGCAATAGTCTTGTTATTCTTAGTGTGTTCATAACATCTTTTTTGACAGACCCTATTATTGTAATTTTAGTATTTGGGATAATGTATGGATTCGGGTGTGGCTTAAGCGTAATATAAATACAGTATACAACACCCTTAATGATAAGTTGGAGTCACTTTCCTAACCATAAAGGCCGAATAAGTGGTATAATCATCTCAGGTTTCGGCTTTGGTACAACAGTTTTCAACCTAATTTCAACACATATAATCAACCCAGACAATAAAAAACCTTCACACAAACATAATGGGACAAAATATTTCTCAGACGATGTGTCAAGTAGGCTTCCAAATACCCTTCGAATCCTAGCCCTATGTTATTTTATTATAAGTCTTATAGGAATACTATTATTAGGAAAAATTATAAAACCTAAAGGACAAAATGATTTACAAGAATCAACTATAGATGAATGCCCATCTTTAAAATCAGGTCTAAAAACTAAAACTTTTTCCATACTTTTCCTATTAGGATTTATATCTAATATGCCTGGATTATATGTGGCTTCAGCATATAAGTCTTATGGATCTTCAGAAATAAATGATGATGACTTTTTAGCTTTGACTGGAGCTTTAGGATCAGTATTTAATGGGAGTTTTAGATATGTTTGGGCTCAACTAATGGATAAATCTTCGTTTAAAGTTATTATTTCGATACTTTTGATGTTTCAATTATGCTTTTTAGGTAGTTTATATTTTGTTTCTCAGTTCAAAATTGTTTTTCTTTTGTGGATTTGTGGGATTTATGCTTGTGAAGGTGGCTTGGCTACTTTATTCCCTTCAGTTATTGTGAAATGTTTTGGTAAGATGTAAAAGGATATATAGGACTGGGACTAAAATTTTTGGAGTTTATTATTATTCAGTAGCTTTATCAGCGATTTCTGGGTTTGTGATTCAGCTGTTTGTTATTGAGTATTTTGGCTATTTGGCTATGTTTTTGGTTATGGCTGGGCTGACTTTGGCGAGCATTTTTATTGTGTATTTCGTCTTTGTTGAAGAAAACCCTTGGAAAAATCAAAATAAATATTTTTTAGGAGGTATTAATTAGAATGAATTTTTGGGATTAATGTGTTGGATATTGGGCTAAAATATTGAAGTTTGCAATATGAAAATCTTCAGAAAATTTATTATCTAAAGTAACTTTTACATGTTTTTTTTATATAATAAAATTATCATTTTACTATATTTTCTAATATTCTTGACAAAACTAATCAAACAATATCACTTTCACTATACAAAATCCAAATTATCATACTCTATAATCTTCTAACCTCATAAAATTTCCTCATATATTTGTAATAATAATCTAAATCTTCTAACCTCATAAAATTTCCTCATATATTTGTAATAATAATCTAAATCTAATACACCATATAATTATCCTAAACCCTAATCAGCCTTAATCTTTTTCTAACTCAAACTGATATTGTTGAAAAAATGGTGTCGAAAACTTTCTTAGTAGGGCTTATCTGTGTAGCTCTAGCAAGTCCGGCATTTGAGCAAAAAGAAATCCTTGGAGATACAGACGGTCCTTGGAGTTATCTAGGCGTGACAGGGTACGCTGGGTATATTTCTATGAATTCCCTTACTGGGTCATCATTGTTTTATTGGCTTTTCGAAGCTATTGATGGGAACATAACATCTGATAACCTGCCACTTATACTATGGCTTCAAGGTGGTCCTGGATGCTCAGGGTCTTTTGGTATGCTTTGGGAAGCTATATCTCCAATTACTGTAAATCAGAACACTCAGCCTATAAGAACACCTTTAAATCATACCTGGAGCACAAACTATCATATCATGTCAGTTGATTTCCCTTATGGCGCTGGATATTCTGTTGCTTTTAAAGCTTCAGATGAACGTAATACAACTCAAGCTGCCACTTATTACTTATATAAATTCTTAAGGACACTTGGAAGCAAATATCCAGAATGGTTCAATAGACCTTTTTATATATTCGGAGAAAGCTATGGAGGTCATTGGGTTCCTGGTTTAGCTTGGAATATTCTTCAACAAAATGCTTTAAATCTTACAGGATTCCAAGTTCCTCTTAAAGGCATTGGTATTGGAGATCCTTGGGTCGATGCCCCAACACAAACTCAAACCTATGCTCAATATGCTTTAAGTGCTTCTTTAATAAACAATTACGAAATGAATGTTGTTAATCATTATCAAAGCCTTGTTATAACAGAACTTGATAATAATCAACCATTACAAGCTGAACGTAATTGGGAAAACTCATATGATGCTATAGTGGGTTTTTCAGGAGGAGTTAATGTATACAATGTTAGAGAATATGGAAATTATAATGAAGATGTTTTAACAGCTTTTATGAATAGCAACTCAACTAAAGAAATGCTTCATGTGAATGTTCAACAAAGTTGGGTATCTTGTAATGATTCAATTTATGATTATTATAAGGCTGATATTATGAATAGTTCGATTATATATTTCCCTTATATATTATCTCAAGGAGTTACGGTTATGATTTATAATGGACAAGATGATTTGATTGTTAATAGCCCAGGAATTGAGAATATGATGGCGAATATTGACTGGCCTGGAGCTCAAGATTTCGAGCAAGCACCGAAGTTGAATTGGACAGTTAATGGGAATATGGCTGGATATGCTCAGAGCTATAATAACTTAACTTTTGTCCTTGTCCTTGCCTCAGGACATATGGGTCCTTATGACCAACCAATTAATGTGAAGAATATGGTCGAGAGGTATATTAATGGCACAGGATGGGATTAAGTAGATAATTTAGCAAAGTTTAAAGAAGGCTTGGGATGATTTTTATTAGAAAAAATGTATATGTTTATAGTAAAAATATGTATAAATCTGCTATTGTTGAAGAATTCTGAATAATATGAAGTATAGGGATTGATAGGAATATCTCGTTTTAAGAGATTTATTTTCAAGTAAATTCTGGATTTCGGTAGTTTATTGAATAATAGTTTTTTTTCTTTGAGGTGTTTAAGTACTAAAGAAAAATTCATCGATTAACCTAAAAATTATAGGGAAAAATCTTTTTTATATTATAAATTATGTATGTCCTGCATTATTTGTTACCTCATTTGATATGTGTTTTTTTATCACAAACTGTCTTAGCTGATACAGATGGAACTTGGAATTATCTTGGTGTTACTGGATATTCAGGTTTTATTACAATGAACGTTCTAACAAGATCATCAATGTTTTATTGGCTTTTCGAAGCTATTGATGGGAATATTACAACTGACTCACGACCTATGATTATATGGCTTGAAGGTGGTCCTGGCTGTTCTGGTTCAACTTCAATGATCTGGCAAAATATTTCTCCACTACATTTATCGAGCACTGGACAACCATTAAGAACTTCATTGAATTTTACTTGGGCTACAGATTATCATATAATGTCAATTGATTTCCCTTATGGCTCCGGGTACTCTTTTGCTAATAGTTTAAATGATGAAAAAAATACAACCTCAGCAGCCACAGCTTATTTGTTGAAATTTTTAAATAAACTTTATGCTAAATACCCTACTTGGTTCAACAGATCAGTGTATTTATTCGGGGAAAGCTATGCTGGTCACTGGATTCCATCTCTTTCAACTCAAATCCTAGCTCAGAATTCCCAAGGTTCATCAATATACTACAATCTCCAAGGTATTGGCATTGGTTCTCCTTGGATTGACCCCCTTTCCCAATCAATGGTGTATTCTCTTTTCTCTTATAGCAATGCTCTTATAGATGGTTACCAACAATCTATAGTAGAACTCTATCAAAATCGTATCTCAGATGAAATCCAAGATGGTAATCTAGCTCAAGCTAATACCGATCGATCTTACTTACTCAATATGATCTCTGAATTCGCAGGTGGGGCAAATATTTTCAATTTTCGACGCTTTAGTCCTTATAGTTACTCTTCATTAACCTCATTTATGAACTCAGCATCAACAAAATCATTATTCCATGCAACAACCAACATATATTGGGAAAACTGTAATAGTACAGTTAATGAACTTTTTGCTTCAGATCATATGAACAGCACAGTAAATCTTTTATCTTCAGTCCTTGCTCAAGGGGTTAAAGTACTTATATATCATGGTCAAGATGATCTTATAAACCCAATAACCTCAATGCAACCAGTTTTTGCTTTGTTGAATTGGAATGGGGTTAATATGTTTAATAGTGCGCAAAAAGCTAATTGGTACGTTAATAGCACTTCAGTAGGATATGCTCAAAGTGCAGGGAATTTGACATACGCAAGTCTTTTTGCTGCAGGGCATTATGCTGATCATGATCAGCCATTGAATATTAAAGATATGGTCTTGAGGTTTGTCAATGGGACAAGTTGGTATTAGGTAGTTTATTAGCATAAAAAATAGGTTTCTCCAGATTTTAAAGTTGAAGTGAGGTTTGTCAATGGGACAAGTTGGTATTAGGTAGTTTATTAGCATAAAAAATAGGTTTCTCAAAGTTGAAGTATTTTTATATAAAAATGTTGGCTTTGTCTTTGATGCTTTTTAGGGTCATGAGCTTGAATCCTGAACATTCTACAGTTGATGAAGAAAGTTTGGGTGCTGATGGGCCTTGGTCATCTTTTGGTGTTTCAGGCTATGCTGGGCTTATAACGATGAACACTTTTACTCAATCTTCTTTGTTTTATTGGCTTTTTGAAGCTATTGATGGGAACATCACAACAGACTCTACCCCGCTTATTTTATGGCTAGGTGGCAGGCCAGGGTGTTCAGGAACTAGAGCAATGATTTGGCAATATATATCTCCATTACATCTAACTCCAACAGGCCAAGCTTCAAGAACTCCACTAAATTATACCTGGTCTACAGACTTTCATATACTTACTATTGACTTCCCATATGGTGCAGGGTATTCATACTCTAATTCTTACAAAGATGAAAAAAATAACACCCTTGACACTTCATACTATTTATACCAATTTCTAACCAAACTTTGGCGTAAATACCCAACTTGGTTTGCTAGACCAGTTTATATATTTGGTGATGCTTATGGTGGACATTGGGTTCCAGGTTTAGCTTACACTATACTCCAACAAAATGCTCTTAATTATACCGGTTTTATTATAAATCTTAAAGGTTTAGGCTTAGCAAATCCATGGGTTGACCCTTTAACCCAAGCAGTCGAATATCCAACTTTAGGAATCTCATCTTCACTTATTGATGACTATCAAGAATCTATAATTCGTCAATATACAAACAGTATTTCAAGTTTTATTTCTAAAAGTAACTTTAGCCAAGCATATACAACATGGAGTACTATGCTTGGATATTTTACTCAATTCGCTGGAAATGTAAACATTTATAATATGCGTCTTTATGAAAATTATGATTTTACTGATCTTATAACTTATATGAATTCAGCTTCAACTAAAACTATGTTGAATATTCCTATTCAAAGCCCATGGATTGAATGCAATTCTACAGTTAGAGACTTTTATACTTCTGATATGTTTAATACAACGATAGGCTTATTACAAACTGTCCTTAACCAAGGGATTAGTGTTATTATTTATCAAGGACAAGATGATATTGTTATATCATATCCTGGGACTGAGGATATGGTTTCAAAGATAATTTGGAATGGAAGGACAAAATATGTTTCAACCCCACAAGTTCAGTGGATGGTCAATGGAGGACTTGCTGGATATGCTCAAAGTGGAGGGAATTTAACTTTTGTTACAGTACTTAAAGCTGGACATTATTTGCAGTATGATCAACCATTTAATGTGAAAGATATGCTTTTGAGATTTACTAATGGGACTGGGTTTTATTAGTTAGATTAGATTAGATAGATTAAGAGAGTTTTATGAAGATTATGTTGTGAATTAGATATGATATATAAAGTTGATTGTTTAGGGAAGATTCTTTTTAATTGAATTTTAGTATGAGAAATTAGTTTATGATTATGAGATAATTACTTAGCTTTGTTTTTTTTTGTTTGAGAATAATGTGATGGGTGTGGGTTGAAATTATGAGGATTTTTGCTAAATATATAAATTCACTTACTGAAATAGAGAGATATCTTAAACATCCCATAAATTATTGAATATATTATGCTATTACACCTTGGGTAAATTTATATTATTTTCACTTAAGATCTTATTTCCACTCCCAATTTCTATATAAAAATACCTTTATAACTTCCTCAGCAATAAAAAATCATAAAAACCAAGCCAAATTTCCCAAACCCAACACAAAAACATATAAAAAAGCCTAAAACCCAAAAACTTGAAACACCTTATCATTAAACCCTAAGCCTTTATTCAAATTTCCCTAACTTAATCACATACTTCTCATCTCTTACCCAACCAAAAACCCTTAAATCCTATTGCAAGTCATAACTCTTCATTCCCGTTGAAACTCTTATATTAATAATGGAAATTTTACGAGTCTCAGGAGGGGATTTCGTGACAGAAAAAATAGGCAAGTTGCGTGACACTTATCGTATCGGTAATAAACTAGGGGATGGAGCTTTTGGTAGTGTTCGGAAAATAACTCATCGAGTCACAGGTGAAGCGCGTGCTGTAAAGACCATCCACAAAAAAAATCTCAAAAGCGAAGAAGAACGTCAAACTTTTTTCAATGAAGTCTCAGTCTTAAGGACTTTAGACCACCCAAATATCCTCAAACTTTATGAGTTTTATCAAGACGATAAAAATTATTATCTTATCACTGAATTCTGTAGTGGTGGAGAACTTTTTGATAGGATAATAAGCCAAGGGTCTTTTACTGAAGCTACAGCTGCTAATTATATGAAACAAATATTATCAGTTGTTACATATTGTCATGATAGAAATGTTGTGCATAGAGATTTGAAACCTGAGAATTTTCTATTAGACACAACGGCTGATGATGCTAATTTAAAGGTGATTGATTTTGGTACGGCACAGTTTTTTAATCATGATGTTCCACTTACAATTAAGCTTGGTACTCCTTATTATATAGCCCCTGAGGTAATTAAATGCTGTTATACAGAAAAATGTGATATTTGGGGTGCTGGGGTTAATATGTATATATTATTATGTGGTTACCCACCTTTCGGTGGGTCAAATGATGAACAAATTCTTAAGAAAATCGCTAGTGGGAGGTTCTCATTTCCTTCTCCTGAATGGGATTTTATTAGTTTTGAAGCTAAGGATTTGATTACTAAAATGATATTTTTTGACCCAGATAAGAGAATTACTGCACGTGAGGCTTTACAACATCCTTGGCTTAACAATGCAAGTCATGCCCCGATTAATAAATCTACAGCCAAAAATATTTTTAATAATCTTCAGAGTTTTAGGAGTGAACATAAACTTCAGAAAGCTACATATTCGTTTATTGCCTCACAGTTGGCTACGAAAAAAGAGAGAGAGGAGATGATTGAATTGTTTAAGTCATTAGATTCTGATAATTCTGGTACTTTGTCTAGAAAAGAACTTCTTCAAGGTTTTAATAGTCTTTATTGTGAAGAAATTGAGGATATTGAAGCAGAAGTTGATAAAATAATGAGGCAAGTCGATACAGATGGTTCTGGGGAAATTGACTATTCTGAGTTTGTGGCTGCATCAATGAACCGTAACAAGCTTCTAAGTAGAGAAAGATTGGAATTAACATTCAAAGCTTTTGATATTGATAGTAGTGGGACAATAACAGCAGAAGAGCTTAAGTCAATGCTAGGTAAATATCATGTTTATGATGATGACATATGGGTTGAAATAATCAGAGAAGTTGATCTTAATGGAGATGGGGTTATAGATTTGAGGGAGTTTACTGAAATGATGCTTAAGTTCACTTAATACTAGAAATATATAAGATAGCTTAATTACAACTTTTATTTTCAATAAATTGCAGATAGTCTAAACTCTAGGATTCTGAGCAAAATTTATGATATTTTATTAATATTGTATGGGAGCTTCTACAAAAAAGGGTATTCTTTGTGTTAGGGTCTATAAAAATATTGCTTGAAAGGATGACTTTAATGTAGTTGAATAAAAAAATGAGTGGAAACCTTGATGATTTCCTTGCAAGCAAAAAGACAACTGGGGGCTTTGCCCAGTCTACAAGATATATCCCCAGTTCAAGGATATAACAACCATCCATACTCTATAGTTATGATTCTTGTAGGGTTAATCAACTACTCTAAGTTGCAGCAATAGCTAATAACAAAGTTTTAATCAAACTAAAATAATTTAGTATTGAATTCATGTAATCAAGATACTAGTTTATTTTAAAAACTATTTTAGGCAAATATGATGATCGTATTCAAGGGAAATATTAATGAAATTGATAGAAATAGAGATGGATTATATAAGAATTTAATTAATAATGTTTGAATCTACATAAAACTAGATATATAAATTTTAAATAAAAAATTTGATTTTCAGTAGCATAGAATGCAGTCCAGCCTCTAGCATTTTGTTCAAAAGCCAAAATATTTTCTTGATATTCTTTAGCTACTTCAGGACGTAAAAGACCTCTTGGATTAGGGTCCATAAAAAGACTGTTGATTGAAAGGAGGACTTTTGATATAGTCAAAGTTGGAGCCCATGCTTCTCTAAGAACACTGACATAAATATTCCCTTGAATATCTATATTTGGATGATAAACTAGGGTTTTGAATTTCACTATTGGAAATTTATAAGGATATTCTGGAGGAAGAGGTTTAGTAAAAATACCCCATTTTTAAGAAGGTCCCTTTAGGTCAGATGATTACACATCATATTGAGTTAAGTTAATATTTTCTTTTGGAATTGCGTTTATATTATCGATTTGTGAGTTCTCCATCTCTGCATATTCACGGCTTAGTCTGATGTATTAATTCTAATATGCAAAATGTTATAAAAATATGATCAAATGCCATTGTTGTTATATCGGCAGATATCAGGCAAGTCTTGACCCAAAGAACACCTGTAAAATTCCATTGCAATCTGTTGAAACTAAAATATTTATCCAAGACAGTCTTGCAACTATATCCTTATTTCAGACTTTTACGAACAAAGAAAAAAAACCTTTAGAAGTTGAATATAAAATCCCAATTGATGAAAATTCAGTCATCACAAGTTTGCAAATCCATCTACCAAATGGAATAACCCTTAAATCTTATATCCGAGAAAATTCTCAAGCAGCTGAAGCTTACAATGATGCAATTTCTTCAGGCCATACTGCTTTGCTCTCATCATCTAACACCCCAGACTATCTGACAATAAACATAGGTAATCTACACCCTAACGCTGAAGTTCAAGTAGAATTAACTTATTCAACTCCATTATCATCCTTACAAAACTCATGGATTTTAACATTACCATATGACTTTTTCAAAGTTATCTGCCCTTGCAACTATAAACTTTCCCTAACTCTGATTAGCACTTCACCAATAATAAATTATACTTCAACTTATCCACTTATCTGGGATATCCATGAGAATTCATTATCCCTTAAAGGATGTTTTGAAGCACTTAATACAAAAGATATAACAAAAGCATTTTCTATACAATATCAGAACTTTAATTCAAATGAACCATCTTGTATAGTAAGTCAATATAAAAGTCAATATGTTGCTATGATTTCATTTATCCCATTTCCAAATGTATCATTAGATAGTATTGAAGGATCTGGAGAGTTTATATTTATTATAGACTGTTCAGGGTCGATGATTGGTAAAAAAATAATCCTTGCCCGCAACTCAGCGATATTGTTTTTGAAGTCTTTGCCTAGGGATTCTTATTTTAATATTGTAGCTTTTGGGTCGCACTATAAGCTTTTTTATCCACAATCACAGAGAGCTGATGAAAAATCGGTGGCTAAGACAATGAAAATGCTTGGGGATCTTGAGGCTGATATGGGTGGGACTGATATTTTTAATCCACTTGGTGCTGTTTTAAATAATGGGATTATAGAAAATTATCCAAAAAGTATTTTTTTGATCACTGATGGGTGTGTTGAAAGACCTGAAAATGTGATTGGGTTGATTAAAAGGCATGAAGGGATTTGTAGGGTTCATAGTTTTGGTATTGGGTCAGATGCTGATAGGAATCTTATAAGAAACTCAGCTAAAGCAGGAAGGGGTAATGCGTATTTTGTAGAAAAAAGCAAGGATTTAGCTCATAGCGTCATAAATGCTTTGAAAAAAAGTGTCGTACCTAGTTTGAATAAATGGGAATCAACCTGGCAGGGGGAAATATACCCGAAAAATGAGGATCTTGGGTTTGTGTTTTATGGGGAACCTTGCATTCAGTATATACTCATGGACTCAATACCTTCGCATATGGTGACAATAAAATGCTATGACAATTTTAAAGGCACCAACATCGAAATCCCAATCAACAACTTCCAAATTGTCGAAAACCCTGATATCATCAAACTATGGGCCAAGCATAAAATCTCACATCTTGAGAAATCTTCGGACCAAAACTCCAAAGAAATCATCTCGCTTTCAACATTTTTCCAAATCCCATCAATCCTTACATCGTTTATTTGCATAATAGAAAATGAAAACCCAACAATATCTGACTTAAAGCATGTGCCAATATCAATAAATAAACCAGATCCTTTTATACCATCAAATTCTAGTGGATTTAAGCTAAAATCCAGTTCTCATGCATTTTATACTTCTGCCAAAAAATCTTCTGGATGTTGTGGTGCTGGAGGGACACATTCTGCAAGATCTTCTGCTCCAAGCGTAAAAAAAAGTGAAGTTGTTTTAAGTAAAAATGATCTCACATTTTCGAAAATCGTTGAATTACAAAACTTTGAAGGATTTTGGCCATATGACGAAGTAGTTAAAATATATTTTGACTTGAAAAAAGTTTTAGAAGTTTTAAAAGAGAGAGGCTATGATAAAAATATTGTTGCTACAGTTTTTATTATTGCATTGCTAAGGGTGAAATTCGCTGATAAAAAACAAGAATGGGAATTGATAGAGAAAAAAGCTGTGAAGTTTATAAGTCAATGTATAAACGATATTGATGAGGTTATTGGAAAAATTATAATTTTTCTACCCAGTGATTAATAATGAATTTTTAGAATAGTGATATATGGGGATTATAAGTAGGTTTTATAATTATTTTAATGCTTATAATAAGGTAATAGATGTTATATATACGTTATTTTGTACTAATAAATTTATTAAAGAAATGATATTATTATATGAAAAAACTACTTATAAATAATCTATTTAATAAAATTAGATACATATTTAATCAATGCACAGAAGGTATCTAATTAATAAAACTAACCATTGTTTGTATTTTAATATATACATGCTTATCATAAGCTTATTTTGTATACTAAGCAAAGTTTCTTCTTGCTATATTGAAAACTGTGAGACCTGCTCTAAAAACTCCCCTGATATCTGTATTAACTGTCATCCTGGTTATACAAGAAACGAAATATACGGCTGCATACAATTATCTCCTTATCAACAAAGCCAAATTACCATAATAGAAAACTGTGATCTCTACAACCAGTTATCACAATGCATAAAATGCTCTAAAGGATATATTTTAACAAGCAAAAGATGTGAACCTGAATGTGAAGACCACTGTGCATGTTTTTCCCCTCATATTTGCTCTTATAGAGTTTTGACTAATCGAGGATGTATTCAGTCAATAAAAGGATGTGGCAAATGCTGTGACTATGATACTTCTGAATGCTGTGAGTGTATATATAAACTAGGTATTGATATTTACGGTAACTGCAAAAGATGCTTAACTCATGGTTGTTTAGATTGCTCAACTGATTTTAAAGTGTGCAATAAATGTGAGTCTGGTTTTTATATAGATACAGACAAAAGATGCTGTAAAAGCCAGAATTGTAAAGATTGCTCTAATGATATTAATACTTGCAAAGCATGTTCAAAAGGGTACTTTAATAGAAATGGTAATTGCTGTCCTAAGCATTGTCTTGATTGCGATTTCAATTCAACATGCATGGCCTGTGCAAAAAATTACGAATTTGATGAAAAAGGAACTTGCAAGCATGTAGCAGAAAAAAATCATGAAAAGCTGAATTCTATATTGATTAGTGTAGGGATATTAATATCTGTGATCTTTATTTTACTGCTAGTATTCAAGCTTTTCTATAAGTCTTGCAAAGATAAACTTAATAAACGTAATGAAGAAAATTTGAATAAGACGATAAATTCTGTAATTAACAATGATAAAAATTCAGAAAATCGTGAATCAGTGTTTGATAATTTAGAAATAGCCTCGCTTATCAAATCCACACCTGTAAGTAGAGGAATATATGATAAATATATAATAGACCAGAGTATAAGCAATATGCATAGTACTTTTAGTAATAAATCAGTTAAGAGAATTGAAAAGGAGCTGAAAAATGAGAAGAAAAAAAATAAAGAAGATTTGGAAGAAATTAAAGAAGAAGAAGCTTATAATAAGTTGAGTGAAGCTAAGGATGACCAAGGTGAAGTAGCTATATCGGAGTAAAGCTCATAGACTAATAACTTTAGGTAAAAATAAATAGGTTAATAGATTCATATATAAAACTAAATAATATCCTAAAACTAAACTACTTTCCTCTTTTACTATGGAGCTGCTTTCTAATAAATTCTTTCATAGCTGGGTAAATAATCAAAACATTATGTACTAAATTTTTATCAAACAATTTCTCAAATGACAAAACCTTGTTTTCTTTAACCCCAAAAATCATAACCTCTCCAGATGGAGTTGCGATATAAGCATTTGAAAAATATGTGTCAAAAACTATAACATTTTTATAATCCTCATGCATCGAAAATGTACTAACATTATTACTGGTATCTAAATCCCATTTTTTTATAATCCCATCCTTAGAACATGAAACAACTTGTTTTGAATCCTGACATATCCCAACCCCAATAATTTCTTTTAAATGCCCCTTAAAATTATTCACAATTGCACATTTAAACCACTTTGCTATATTATTTCTATTTACTATAATCACATTATTATCTTTAAGCCCAAGAACAATAAGATTATCTTGATAATCAAGACATAAACAATTTATTGGAGATCCGATATCATTAATAACATTTTCAATTACCATATCAATCAGATTCCAAATTCTTAAACTTCCATCATCAGATCCAGATACAACATATCGAGTATCTGAAGTTATGGCAACTGAAGTTACAGAATCTTTATGATCTTTAAAAACAGCTTGTTGTTTATTAAGATATATATTCCATACAATAACAGTCTTATCAGCAGAACCTGAAGCTATAAGTTGATTATCTATAGATATTGCTATACAAAGAATCTTATCTGTATGCCCAGTAAAAAATGTAAAACGGGTTGGTTCGTGGAGATTTGTAAGGATAATTTGGGTATCTGATGATCCTGTAACAACAAATGAACTATCAGATGCTATAGAAATACAATTTACTATATCGTTATGATCATAAGTTTCTATATATAAAGCTTTATGAACAATATCCCATATATAAATACCTCGATTATGCAACCCAAATACTAAAAATGCTGCATCACGACTTACAGATATACAGTTAGCATTAACCCTATTAATAAAAGCTACCTGCTCTTTAGTTAAAGTATTCCATACTATAAACTCATTATTACTCTTTGAGACAACAGCAGAATTGTCACTATTAATTGCTATATCTATAATATNTTGTCACTATTAATTGCTATATCTATAATATCAGAGGTATGATTAGCAATACTCCACATTTGACTTTTTGATATCAAATCCCATGCTACAATTGCTAAACTGTTATCAATACTGATTAAAAACTTATCATCCTTACTAATGCTTATACTTTTTATAGCACCTTTTTGAATAAAAATGCTTTCTTGANTCAGAGGTATGATTAGCAATACTCCACATTTGACTTTTTGATATCAAATCCCATGCTACAATTGTTAAACTGTTATCAATACTGATTAAAAACTTATCATCCTTACTAATACTTATACTTTTTATAGCACCTTTTTGAATAAAAATGCTTTCTTGGCATTTATTAGCTAGATTCCAAACTCTTATAGTTCTGTCTATAGAACTTGATATTAAATATTCTGAGTTGTATTTTGTTGCAATACTTAGAACTGGATGAGTGTGGCCTTTAAGTATAAAATGAATGCCTTCGTTTTTGTATTTCCAGACACGGACTGAGTTATCGTGTGAACCTGAAATAAGGTATGAGTTTTCTGAGGTGAAAACTAGGCAGTTTACTTGAGAAGTATGACCTAAGAGTTTTAATGAGAAAGTTGGATCAGTTTTTTTCCATATACGTATTGAGTTATCTTTAGATCCTGATGCAATAGTTTTTGATTTTTTTATAGTAACAGTTAGAATATTATCTTCATGGCCGGCTAATAAGAAAATTTTTTCTTTACTGAAGATATCCCAGATATAAACTAGAGTATCTTTGCATCCAGAAACAATAAATTTGCTATCTTCAGAAATAGCTACTGAAGTAACAGATTCCTTATGAATAAATGCAGCATCCTGAGTTTTTTCTTGTAAATTCCAAAGTTTTACAGTTTTATCATCTGACCCTGATACTATATATTTATTATCTGCACTTATAGCAATACTATTTATAGGCATTGAGTGTTTTGCAAGTATTTTTTCTTGGCATTTTGACTTTAAATTCCATAACCTTATTGTACCATCATTAGAACCTGAAACTGCATAAGTTTGGTCACTTGTCATGACAATACTATTCATCTTATTTTTATGCCCTTCAATTAAAAGGCCTAATTCCTTTTCAATGCTATCTTTGGTTTTCCCATAAATCGCTGTTGTTTTGTTGATTTGGATTCTATATGAGTTTATAGCTTGGTCAATGGTTTTTTCGCATTTTATTCTATGATCTCTATCTGGTATATAATTAGCTGATAATATGTTCTTTGCTATTTGTCTTTCATCTAAGCTTAATTCTTCTTTTACAAGTAATGATACTAGTTTATCATAATGTCTGTTTAAATGATGATGCAAATTGTCAAGTTTGTCATTTATGAAACCTATAAGGCATGATGCTAAAGATAAAGAATCTTTTTTCTTTTTTTCTATAAGCTTCATTCTGTGTCTGATTTCTTGATTTAAACTTTTTCTTACTAAACAAGGTAATTTGCATGAGTTTTTTAATTCTGATGATAAAATGCTTGCTGGCTGAATGCCGGTGGTTTTATAGTCTTCAGATTTGGATTTTAAAAATAAGCGTGAGTTTTCTAAAGAGAGATTTCTATGGTTTCTAAGAGTAGTTTCAGATAAATAATTTTCTGGCAAAGTGTCTGACATTAAATTATAGAATTTGTTTAGGAATCTTTGAGAACTTTTTGATATAATTTATGTAAGGGTATTATTAAGAAAATATTCAAACTAGTAGGTTTATTATGAAAAGAATAGGAAGAGAGTTTGAAAAATCATTTGAATTTATGAGAATTAGAAAATTATTTGAAATTAAAAGGATTTACTTGGTTAGTTTAATAATTTTTTTTATTAAAATATAATATTTAGGTGATGATGCATTAGATTCAAAAGAATTCTACCTTTAAACTTAAGTGTTATTTTTTTAATTTTTTATGATATAATTTTAGTGATTTTTTTATATGTATGCAAAATAGTTATGTAAAGATTTG
>MPUH01000744.1:0-37338 GCA_001970955.1 Stentor coeruleus | reverse complement strand
ATATAAGAAGAATACCCAGATAGCACAAAAGAATACCCAGATAGCACAAGAAAATAATTGTATAAAACGAGGAATTTTTTGTAAAGTATGCAATTCATATCATCTTATAACAGTGAAATCTCTATATCCTTGCTGTCAATGCACAAATCTTACAACGTATAAAGAAGAGCTAAAATATTCTATCTGCCTGGACTGCATTTACACTATTAATGCGTATGATAATATTAGAAGATTTTATAAAACTATTAGAAGATTTAGTGTAGAAAATTACCAGCCAAGATTTCACTTTTGTAGTTTATGCCTTGATATTCCAGATGTTCAGGTTAATAATTATCACCCATACTGCTTTAAATGCATTTTTGAATTTTTTAAACAAGATCATTTTACATGTTTAGATCAATGCTGCAATTTTCAACTAAATGCATTATTTCATGAAGAATATCAAAGGATGCAACTAATAAATGAAGAGTTTCAAAGGGCGCAGCTAATAAATGAAGAAAATCAAAGGATGCAGCTAATAAATGAAGAAAATCAAAGGATGCAGTTAATAAAAAATGAAGAAATTCAAAGATTATCATTACAATTGAGAAATCCAGAAACTCACAACTTTGATAAAAATTTTCCAGAAACTATGAGCTATAAAGACCCTAGAGAAAATAATGCAAATACTCCATTAGATATTGAGTCAGGTAAATACGAAGGTAATGCTATTGATAAGAAAAAAGAAGAAAATTAAGAGGTCAAAGGAAATGAGTCAGAGAATCCTAAAAAGCAGGTCAGCATTCCTGAAAAACTTAAAAAAATTGGAATCATGGGGTAATTTTTATTCAGATTATGATCTAAATGAGGGTATAAAGAAAAAGCTAAATATTTTGCATTTAATTGCAAGTGTGGCTATATAAGTTGCTCATTATGCAAAAAATTTGTTCACCCTGGAAAAAATTGCACTGAAATTCTAACTTTATATCATGATAAGATAATATGCCCATTCAATAAAAATCACTTATTTGAGTTTGATGCAGAAGCAAAGATCGTATGCGATTCAAACTGTATATTTTGCATTATATGTCAATAAAAATCACTTATTTGAGTTTGATGCAGAAGCAAAGATCGTATGCGATTCAAACTGTATATTTTGCATTATATGCTTAAAACCTCCATGTGCACATTTAATATCAGTATGCGAAAAATTACTTCATATATCTCTATATTAGTCTTTATCATAATTTATTAATTATTTTTGATAATTTCGACTTTATGGTATCAATAGAAGAGGCAATTGCTTTTTTTTCTTAATAATTTTTTAGATATAGAGTTTATTAAAACTTAAATAAATTTACTCTAAACTTTCCTAGATTATCAACCCAACTTTAATAAAGTAGTTTTTCATATAATATTAGGGAATATTATTAAGGCTTAAGCAATAAAACCAGCGCTTTCAAAGATTGATAATTTTCATTAAGGCGCTGATAATTGAATTCTCTGTATTATAATCAATTGCTTAATAAAAAATTATCTATACTTTAATTTAAGGCATTAAATTATTCACTAGTGTTCGGAAGAAAGAATTGCAAACTTATTTTTGATAATTTATTATGATGATGAAGAATGCAGCACCTAAAAATAAATTTTGCAACTTCCTTTCTTGAAAGATTTTTTTTATATTATTAACCACTTTTCAAAATAGCGAAATTATTCATGCTTTTATTTTGTTTTAAATTCACTGGAAAAAGAATCTTGAAATTGAGTTCTTCCCTATTACTTTAATTTTTCGCCAATTGCATTAGCCACATTAGCAATGAAAGTCATTCTTTTTATATCTTGGCTCAAAGGCAAATCCTTGTATTTTTAATCATTGATTTAGTAGAAATGCTCGAAAATGCAAAGCCGTCTCATTGTAGTTCAATAGATTCTCAACTATATACTAAATTCAAAATCTTTCTCTTAAACTCAAAAAAAATAGATATTTATATATGGTGAAGATAAAAAATAAAACTTATGAGAGAATTCTATTAAAATAATGACTTTGGATTTTATGCAATAGAGTTTGTATCAATGCATAACCTAAGCCATTCTATACAGAAGTTCCTAAGTAATATTATAGGGCAAATAAAGAATTAATAGAAAAGAAAAGCAGAATAGAAGGTGATATGGAAAACTGGCCAAGATCCATTATCAATCTAAATTTTTGTGCGAATTTGACTCATTCGTTCCAAAAATCAACGAAAGATCTAGCAAAATATGAAAGACTAGACAACATATACGAAAGATTATACAGAATAAGCAAAAATATAATGAATCAAAAGATCTTACATAAACAACAAAAATATTAACAAAATCAAAATTACAGTCAGCACTTCTAAGCTAATTTTTGCAATCAACCACTTTCAAATAATTATTCAAAACCTTGAAGGCTAAGAGACTCTGAATTTTAAATCAATCAAGGAATTGATAAACTAACTCAAAATGGTCTAAAGAATGCAAAATTGAAGATGGAAATGAATCTACTATACTAGCACTGCAAGAATTACTTAATTTTACAACTTTAATATCTCATCTGTATATGACTATTCATATCTAAAGTTGTTTAGCTAGGACAAATTCTTTAATTTATTATAGTAACTCTTTCTGTGAACTTATCTAATTTCAAGCAGATATTCAATAATCCTAATTTATTGTATTCTAGACTTTAAAGCACATAAAATGAATCTTAATAAATTATAATTAACCTTTATAATCATTTTCCTATCAGTTTTTTGCTACTGTTTAGCAAAAATTCTCACTTCTTTATACAATTCTTAAATAACTTGCTTGTTTTCCACAACTTTAATCTAATATATTTGAATATCTTTTCAAAATAACTTCATTCACTTCATATTTTTCAGTTAAATTAAAACTTTAACTCACAAAAGCTTATAAAAGAATAAATATCAAATAAAAAGCTATATTAGCTATTGCAAGCAAAAATTAATATTCAATTTATGAGCTTTGAATATTTAATATAAATATAAGTCTAGACAACAAGTTTTTTCATATCATTATTGTATTCAATGAACTTTTTAATACGCGAACTATAAAGTTTGTTTTTATCTACTGGTTTAAGACACGGTACACTAACAATTCGTCTACGCCTATCAAGAAAATATATATAACCACTTCCAGCATTAGTAGAATCATCATCATATTGCTTTTTTGTGCATTGACAACCCATATTTTAATATAACTCTTTTAAGATGTGCTCAAAGCAAATATGCTTAATATATTTAGAAGCACAAGATTTAGAGCACAATGAAAATCATTACTTATTGAAAATATACTTATATAGGTTAAATATGATTTTATTTTAGTGTTGATTGTAAGAATTTTTTTGATTTTTAGAGGGAGAATTCAATTATATATTTTAATTCTATAATACTCTAACTACAAGAAATGCTTACTTGAATTGAATTTCCTTTAATAACCCTATGAAAGCTCTAAAACTATAGAGCGTCTGGTTCGATAATCATATAACAATACTTATGACATATTTAATTTTATTAGAATTTAGACATGCTAGCTTGTTATAATATATATTGTTTTTAGTGATATGCTAGTAAGTATTTTAATGAATATTTCAAAATAAGTTATAACTAGGTAAATCATCTATGCCATATGAATGAATATCATATTTATTAAGCTAATTTTTTGTCCTTTAAGATTAGAGTTTATGTTTAATTAGTAAAAAATTAAATGGAGTATCGATTTTTATGTTTTTATGCAAAATTGGGAAAATTTGGTTTTTAATTTTAGTCTCTAAAAATTGATAAATGATGCAAGAGCATATTTATATATACATTAAATATTATAAAAGCCTTTAAATTAAGGTAGTAATAAGATTTATATGCTTTATTTTTCATATAATTTCTACAGCTTATTGCTTAATATTTGGCCATTGTGCACACATTCAAATCTCATTTATTGCTTTTCTTATAAGAATCTTTATTGAATTACCCTTTAATACCTATTATTTAATATATAAGAAATACAAAATCATATTCAAAAATATTTTCTTAAAAGTCATAAGTTTTACTACTTTCAAATTACTGATATTTTGCTATAACATTGATTTACCTCTCTGAAATAATTTACTATTAAAAAATATATAAGAAGATTTTCAAGTCTTGGGAATGCAAGCTTTAAGTTAAACACCTTGAATTAAGTCAAAATCTTTATCAATAGTAAGCCTTTAATATTTCAATTCTTTTCTCAGTTGTTGTGTTTAATTTTGACATCAGCATGCCCCTCGCAACCCTTATTCCTAGATTCTCTGCAATAATCAGCTAAGCAATTTTCTTATGGCTAAGCACAAGGATTCTTATCAAAAGTATAATACTTTACTTTCTTAGAAAATGTATACGTCTTTGAAATACTCATTAAGTATTTCTGGCGAAGCGGTCAGAAAAAATTAGAATATATAAACACCTGTGATTGAATTCTAAAAAAATTGCACAACCCCCATTTAGTCATACGATTTAAAAATACTGCATTAATTAGATCATTAGATTGATTCAAGCAACTGTGTTCTAGATAGGGTTCTTAGATAATAACTCTACAAACCAAAAGATATCTAAAAAAAGTACCTCTAGTTATACTATAGGCAATCATGAAGCTTATAATTCAATTTATAATATTTAATTTCTAGTCTAAAGTGGTATCTTCCGAGCTTTTGCTTTATCTCAGATAAAGCAATTCATTAAATAGGATACCATATTGGCAAAGAATTCCTTGACTTCAAAGTGGAATTATTCAAACTAGTGTTTGTGGTATTAATAATGAATTTCAATCTAATGTACGCTTACATGCTCAGATGCTCACAATATGCAGACCATTTTTGTTCTGCTAACTGGCCTGTGACTGAAACGCAAATCAACCCACAGCCAGTGACCAGCATAGATGACCAGAATAAGAAGTATAAGAGAACCTGGAAGAAGAATCAAGTTGAGGAGATTTTTAGCCGTGCTACTAAGCACTGTATAGAGACCGGGAGAAATATCGAAGACCTTACAATAAAAGACTTTGAAGTTCTAGCTAGAGATTGCGACCAGACTCCAGAGCAAGTAATGAATAAAGTTAACGAAATCCATCAAAGTGGCACTCTCAGACCTGGGATTTGGTCGCAAAGTGAAGATGATCTTTTAAAAGATTTATTAAGAAAAGGTATAGAAAAGTGGGGTCAAATAGCTAGCTTGCTAAACAAGGAAATTCACAAAGGACTGAGGATTCGAACAGGCAAACAATGCAAGGAAAGATGGAATAATTATTTGAACCCAGACGTAAATCGAGGTGCTTGGACTGACAAAGAAGACCTGAAAATCCTCGAGAGCTACAAGCAAAATGGTAATAAGTGGAGCATAATTGCCAAGTCAATTAAAAATCGTACTGAAAGCTCAGTGAAAAATAGAATCAAATCTTTGCTAAACAAAATTAAGCAGGATCTGACTGCAATAGATGATATAAGCTCAGGCATTGATAAGCTCATAAACAAAAAAAGGCAAAATATGATTGTCATATCAGAAAACTCAAGTGCCAGTCCAAAAAGTGGTTACGGTGTGACTAAAAAATCTTTTTCAGAACTTTCAAAAGTTATTTCTCAATCATGTGCTAAAGAATCTTTTGATTCATAATAGCTATAAGTAATAGTATTCATATAAAACTTGGTATTATTTGATCTTGTAGTTTTTGCAGAACATTGAATTTTATGGAAATCTGTGCCTTGGCTATCACAATAAAATTTGTAAATGATACTCAGGAAATTATATAAAAGCATGTCTTCTGAAGAAGCAAATCTAAAGTTTAAGATTAAAAATATGAAATTTGGTTTTAAAATTTGAGCTTTCGGAAAGCTGTGTAGTTTGTTGGATTTAGCATTATAAGATGGAATAAAATTTAGAATTTTAGTGATTCTGAAGTTTATAGATAATTAAATATATTAAGTATGGCTCGAGTTTTGATATTATGAGCAATCAGAAATATTTTAGGACAAGATTGAGTGTCATGAGAAACATATTAAAGAAATAGTTGATAGATTATTAAAATATATATTTTTAAAGGAGAATCAATTCAAGCTATTTAAAATATTGTTTTTTTCTACTTTTGGATCCTAGCCTATAAGTTTTTTATATTTTGTTGTAATAAAAAAGTAATAATGCATTATCTTTTATATATAAAATTTTAAATAAAATGCATGCATTATAACTCATACTTACTTTGAATGACTTAAGCAGTTATAACTTTCATTTCGAAATTATAAATATAAATATATATTTCTATGCATATTTTAAATATAATATTATGTCTGTAATAGCAAATATATACTCTAGCATTTTTAAAATTACTCGAAATTACAGCACTTGGCATGCACAACAATCCCTATTTTTGAAAGGTTCAAATATTGATTCAAACTCCCCATCAACCTCTTTTATCGCTAATTGGTTCATTAACTCCATAAACAAATCTAAAGCTTCATTTTCTTGCTCATAACATTTTTCATTTTCATGCAAATGAATATTCAAAGTTTCTCTCCTGTCAAAATTTGATAGAAAAAGGTCTATCTCAAGCTTAATCTTATACCTTTCATCACCTTTTTCTAAAATATTTTTAAAAAAAGGCTCATCAGTGATTTCTAAATAATTGTAATTATCAAGAACTGAGTCAAAAGAAACATAAATTTCATCAAGTTTCACAGTTAAATCTTTAACTTGGACAAAAACTTTGATTTCAATATTTTTTTTCAAAGCTACTGGGCCTTCAATATTCTCTCCATCTTCAAGATTCCTAACTTCCCCTCCGATTTCTAGAGTTATCGACACAGGGCCATATTCACTTTTACTTTCTAATAACGTGATTTTCCCTCTACTTTTACCATCACTCTGCAGAATTTGCTGTAATCTTTCTCTTATCTGCTCATTCTGTTTGATTAAAAATTCTATTTTTGTAATTCGATTAGATTTTTCCTTTATGCCTAAAATGATAAATTTTGTAGTTTTGTCTAGGAAATCATCTGTCATGAAATTGCTGTCATTTAGTAATTTAGTTAAAATCTCTGAGACACTTTTTTTCCTGCAGTTTTTCAAGAACCAAGGGATTTTCGGAAGATTGTTCCCAGGATGTCTAAAGGAGCAATTTTTCTTTAAAACACTATAAATAGCTTGATAATCTTCATTATTTGCACTATCTTTGGAGTTATTTTTTGTTTTCATTGAAAGGCTTATATTAATCATAAAAGTTTTATATAAAATTTTATGTATGCAGCCAAGTGTTGAAATAATTTCGGAAATGGTGCAAAGTTTTTATGACAGAAAGTTTGCATTTAAAGTATTCTTAAATTTGCATGTTTTAATAAGATAATACTGGACATTGTATTCCATTCAAAGAATTTTTATTATCACTGATTTTTTAGGACTGATGAAAAAAGTAAGTTATGTCAGTCCTATTTTTAAAGTAAAAAATTCTAAGTTGAATAATTTTTTTTTGGGTGGAGTTATTAGGAATCAATCTATATAAAAAATCTTCATGTAAACAATTTAGGATAGCATGCCAATTGCTGTATAGACAAGTATTTAAATTCTTAATGGTTATAAATGGGTTGTGGAAATAGTGCTGCAGATCCGGAAATAAGGGCGTTGTCTCAAAAAATTAATACAGCTATACAAGCTAAGAGTACATTGCAGTACCAAATAAGCCAGCTGAAGTTCCTGCAAGAAGCCAAAAAGGCTTATCCTGATATCAAAGAAGTGAAAGAAGCACAAATCCAGAACTTGAAGTTATCAAAAGAAATCAAAGACACTGAGAACCTGCTAAACATGATCAAAGGCAATGAGATGCAAAACGAAGACATCAAAGTTCTTGAAGAGACCTACGAAAAACTGAAGAAAATGCTGGCAGACAGAGATGACGAAATCAAACAGTTAGAAGAAGAAGTTCAATTCGAAGCCAAAACCCTAGAAGAGTACCAAGAAAACCTTAACAACCTAAACGAAGAAAGCATCAAAATCAAAGCTGAACTAGACTTATTAATGCAATCTGAAAAATATAAGACCATAAAATCCCTTGAAGATACTATAGAACAACTAGAACTTACCCTTGAGCAAAAATCCCTAGAATTTAAAAATCAAAACCCATCCCCAGAAGAGCCATCAGGAAGGACATCACGAAGGACTTCAATAACAAAAGTCCATCAACAACTAATTATGGAAATCAAAAGAAAAGGCGAACTTGAAGAAACTCTTCGGGAAATGAGAGCAAAAGCTGAAGGTAGCAAAGAATCCTACCTTGGCGAAGAATTAAGAAACGAAATTCAAAGACTTGATGCTGAAGAAAAAGAACTCCTGAGCCTGATCGAAGAAGCTGAGCAAAAAAAACGGCAACTCGACAAAAATAGAAACGAAATGGAAAGCCGTGTGAGTCCTTACGATCAACACAAGGACTTTGATCTGCTTGAAAGCAGATTTGAGAGCTCAATCGCCACTTTGATGAGCGGAGTTGGGGATATACGCAATGAAAAAGATGCTATTAATGAAGAAAATAAGAAACTGAAAATGGAAATCACAGGGATTCTATCAGGAACAACGAAAAAACCAGGCTATTCGTAATTTAAGAGTAATTTTTGGATAAGTTTTAGATTAGCTACTTGTTAAGCTCTTTATTTTCTTGCATTATGATGTCAAGTGCTGAGTTGCAGTTTAGAGCGTTTGAGAATTCATACTTTTCCTTGTAGTTTCGAGCCATATGGATGTAAATGATTGAGGATACCTAGTCACAAGATTTAGCATGTGATTAAACTAGTGAATATCATAGGTCTTTAAATTATTCAGAAGCATTAGAAGTGATTAAAAACCTTAAGAAATTTTCCTTAGTTAAAGAGCCATCCCTCTTTCAATAAATAAACAAACAAACTAGAAAGTGAATTTACTAATGTAACGATTAGAAGAAATATTGAAAAGAGGAAAATAAAAGTTGAAGGATGTTTTGTGCTAGCATGCAAAAGTTCTAGTTATTTAACAAATTTCGACATACAATTTATAAGCGGGTACCTGTGTATATGAGCCAAAATTTTGACATAGTGCCTATTTAGACAGGCTTTACTGAATCAAAGAATACTTTCCTTGTAAGTCATCATTGATTTATCAATTGAAACATTCTCTTTGTAAATACAAAGAATGAGAAATGAGATTAACTATGTTTTAAATCCAACTAACTCTTGCTAGAAGATATTCCTGTCTTATCTCCTGCTAATTCCTAATTGAGTTGCTTTACCTAACCAGACTACTTCATCGCATATCATATATTTTCCAATGAATATCNACATATCATATATTTTCCAATGCATACCAAATGAAGGAATTTTAATTATACTCATTATTATCAAGATATTTATATATTTTAAATTCACACACTTGTGATTCCTTATAAATCAGTTCCTTTTCAACTTTTTAATTTGAAGAGTTTGCAGAGATTCGTTAATATGTCTAATGGCTTTCGTTAAAATTTTGTTATCAAAAATATTTTAAAAAATATCTGAGGGATTGCGATTTCGCATCTCATTTTCTAAAACAGAATGGAATCAATAGAGTTTACCATTCTAATATATTCATCCTGAAAGATTTATTATCATCATTGATAAGTAGCTTTGATTTTTTTTTAATTTTTAAGAAAAAAATCTGGGTGTATGCCAGTCCCAATGAGCTAAAGAATATATGATTTAGTATGCAGCCTTAAAAAATGTAAGCACAAAAAGTTTTCTATGTTGGGTAGATGATAAAAAGTTCAAAACACTAATAAATATTATTAAACAGTATATCATTCAAGACTCAATAGTGATAATATATTATTTATAAACATAACAGATTTATAAAAGATCAATTTTTTTTGTTAAGTGAATTTATTTATCATATATTATGAATCAACCAGAAAAAATCATAACTTTATTTAAAAGTCACACTTCCCTTATCATACAGAAAAAAAACTCCACAATTTATTGTAAGCCTACTTACGCATATATATCTTGCAAAATTAATATTTTTTACCTCGCTCATGCAAATCTTGCCAAGTAGTACACGAACTCACATCCACTTTTTCTGCATAATCCCTATACTGCTTCCCTGTATTTCCTTTATAATAATTAGCCTTGTTCAACAAAGTATTTTTCTTACGCTTTTGCATTTCGCATTCTTGATATAAATAGTTCATATATGTTTGTTCAACATTTCTGTCTAAATTAGTTTTTTCTGTGTATGTTAAATCTTTCGCATAAGAAGGCTGAATAAAATATTCGATGTTCAAGTTTTCAGTTACTTTCCTAACAGAATGTGAATGAGTTTGATGAAAAATAAAAAGATCAGAAGATGATGTAAAGTTAGTTGCCAAAGATAAGAAGATTATGATGATGATTGGCAAGAATTGTAGCAATGGAGCTCTATTCATGTTATTTTGCTGTTGGTTTTCATATTGGTGATTCATGTTCCTAGCACGATTTCCAGTACGGTATACTCTGTGAAACCCTTGTTGAGGGAAAAAGAAGCTCTCTCCAAAGAACTCACGGAACACATGCTCTGCGAAATCTGCGTCACCTGCATTGAAGTGGTTCATTTCGATTCCGTGGATTTCTTCTTGCCCAGTTTGGTCGTAGGTTCTTCTTTTTATCTCATCACTCAAACACGCAAACGACTTGTTTATTTTTTTGAAAGCCTCACTAGCGCTTGGAGCATGATTTTTATCCGGATGAAGTCTGAGGGCCAGTTTCCGATAAGCCTTTTTAATATCATCTGTTGAAGCTGTTTTAGCTATCCCAAGAATATCGTAATAATCATTTTTTCCAAGGATTTCTCTGCAAATCTTTTCTTGATCAGCTGTGAATTTTGGAGCTGCAGGCTTATGAGGTTCTGGAACCGATTCTGGATCTTTGCTCACATGTGTCTGGGCAATTTCTGCTGCAGCTTTCAGCAATTTCTTCGCTTCTTCAGAAGGATGTAGGCTCAAAGACTTTTGGAAAAGCCGTGTAGCTTTATCTTTGTCACCCTTTCTCATGGCTTCCATTCCTAACTCTATACATCTTTCAGCTTCGTCTTTGTTCATTAAAAAGGCTGATTATTAGTACCATTTAGAACGAAGCTAAAAAATATTTTTAAGGGTTTTAGAGCAAATAGCTTTTTTATTAGGTGGAATTAAAGGTAAAGTTAAAGATTATATGAAAGGTTTTTAACAAGGGCTGGACAATAGTTAAGCGATAATTCCTAACTAATACTAATATGAAAGGTTTACTATCATAGATGATGCTTTTAGATGAGATAGTAATGAAATAATACTTTTATATAATTTTTAAATTATACCTGAATATTTTCTTGATATATATAAAATTTTGTTGTAAAATATATTATGATTACATTTTAAAGCAATCTATCCATCTTCACACAAATCTCATGAATTTTTTTTATTCAATAATTAACAAATATCATAAAAATTTGTTTTTAATTTTCAAAAATTCATCTTACCATTATTTGCTTAGTATTTCTTCACAATTCCTATCAAAAACTAAAAACCAGCACATTCATATATCAAAATTTTGCTAAAATTTATATACAAAGATATTCAAAGCCTTTGAAATTTACAACTTATAATAATATGGCGGACATCAAGGAAATGAGGATTTTTGCAGCAGAGCAGATTTCAGTACCCGAAGAACTTCCTGGTATTCTCAAAAATTATGCAAAGGAAGTTATAAAAAACAACCCAAAAGATATCATCACTTTCTCTGCAAATTACTTTGAAAAACTTTATGAAGAAACTTCAAAGCATCATCCCCATAAATAGCTTATTTTAAACTATTCCTATAACCCTTTCTATTCTAATTTCAAAACTACAACTTTTTCCTTTTGTGCCAATATTTTCTATATTATGCTAGCATAACTTCAATAATTCCTTTTATTTTCCCTATCTAATTAGTATAAATAGTAGGCTTTAAAATGCTCTTCCCATAATTTCTAAGGCTTTTTTGACTTTTTTGGCTTAAATCCCTAATATCCTGGGTGAATTCTCCATAATTTAGCGGACTTCCTGTAATAGTATTAGTTGGGATAATTTTAGGATGAGATTTTGTATATTTAGGCTGTTGGAATGCTCTCATATCAGAAAACTCTATAGCAATCCGATTCATGTTCTTGTTTTGAGGCAAAACTAGGCTATCATTTTGCCTATGAACAGGCTCAACGCTAAAATTCCCATTAACAAAATTCGTAGAGTCTCTCAAATCCCCTGTTATCGGGTTATAAAATATCGTTTTCGGATGCTTCTTTGTAAAAGTCGTATGTATTTCTTTATAAATTGGGCTTGGGGATACTTTTTGTATAGGAAACTCACTTTGCCTTGGAACTGCCGCTTTAAACTCCTGACTTTCCTCATTGCGAATATAATATTTCAGATGCTGCTGCGTGTCAAGGTCCTCTTTATACGCCATAGCTCTAGTTTTCATCAGCATTTCTCTTTCATATTCCTCTTTTTTTTGCCTTTTTAAGTCATCAAGTCTTGCTCGCATTTCTTGTTCTCTCTTTTCAATTTCCCTCATCCTCATTTCGTTTTTGTCTATCAATTGTGAGTTTAAAAACCCAACTTGGAGCTTTCTCTGCTCTTCAAATTTTAATTGATCGAATTTATCCTTATTATAGCTTAGATAAAGAGATGAGGGTGAAGGAGATTTTTGAAGCCTTTCGATAAGTTTTTCCTTTTCTTGGATTTTTTTCTTGAGCTCTGTTATTTCGTATAGATAATTTTGCATTGACATTGAAGGAATTATTATAATACCTGAGATAATACAAGACGGCAAATTGCATCTGAAGCAATCGATTTACCACTTAAATATTTTTTAATTCCAGAATCTGAAATTTTCCGATGATTCAAATATAAATCTAATAACAAAGCAACACAAATCAAATAGAACTACTCATCCTTTCTTTATTAATATATAATTTCCTTTGGCCCAGAATTTTTTTTTCATACTAAGCATTTTATGCATGTGCATACTATATTATATATTAAAATAAATACTATTTCTCATATTTCATGCCTTTTATTACTACTTTAATATAATTATTTTCTTAGTTTCTAAAAAATCGTAATATCCTTTCTTTAGATAGCTCGAGTTATAAAAGAATCAGAATAAAATTAACCCAGTTGAAAGGCTAATATAAATTTAGTCCTTCTGTTGGATGTTGAAAAGGTTAATGCAATAAAGCATCTGCTTTATGAGAATTATCTAGTCACTGTTGAAAATACTTCTTGAAGCATATTATCGTAATATTGTTTTTAACACTGTAGATTGTTGAGCAAGTTGATTTTATTCCTAAAAGTCTACAATAATGGATTTCTTGGTTAGATTCACCTTCCTTTCCGTATCTATTCTCTTTTATTTCAATGCTTTGGGATTGATAGTTTGTTAGAACTACAATTTCATATTATATTAATAATAAATATATGAAAAGGACTAGGGAGAATTGGCTTCAAACTCAATCCAAAAGCATCAGCGAAGTATCAGGGCTTCGATTCTTTCAAGGCGAAGATCTTCAGTATCAAGAAAGGAAAAAAGCTATGCAGTCAACTCAGCGCAAGTGGCTAGAAGATCAAAAACGTGAAAACGAAGAAAAAAAGGAAAAACAAAAGCAAGACGAAGAACTTTATGCACACCAAACCCAACAGCTAAACCGCATGAGAGGGCTTTTAGAAGACAATCTTGAAGCGAAAAAACGCTACATGAGTCAATCGACAAGGGATTTTAATAAACGCATGGAAATAGAAAAAAAAGAAAAAAATTCTCGAGATAAGCAAATGAAACTAAATGAAGAAAAAGCTGATCTAAAGTGGCAAGATCATATTAGGCAGGTTGCACCTTATATGAACCCCCTTAAATGATTTAAAATAGTATTTAAGCTAGTCCTTAATACTAAAAGCATGCGAATTACTAGATTGTTACAGAATATATATACAATTGCACATATCCCTAATTTCTCAGTATGTGTTTAGTTATAAAATGCAGTGAATTTTCTCGAAAAGTCTATAAGATAATATCATTAGCAGCTAGTAATATGGAGAAAATCTTATAAAATGAAAAAAAAGCCAAGCTTGTTTTTATAATCATCACCTGTATTTGCATATTTACTGCTACTTTAACAAATAAAATTCTCAAAAAATCAATTCGAGAAGCATTTCCCCTCTTTTCTCCAATTATAACAAAAGCATTATATCAGTGGCAAAATGCAAAAGAAAAACTGGCAAATCCACTGATATATCCCCTTAATACCGAAAATGAATTTATATATGATCCTGATAATTTTCAAATCGACAATACAGAGAAACGTAAAATTTTTGATCTTCAATACAAACCCGATAGTTTCGGCTGCACTATTGAAAGAGGAAATTAGATTTTTCTGTATCATGAAAATTCAAAATGCTCATAAGTCAATGGGCAAATAGACATTATGACATATTGATAAAAAAAATAGCAAGGTTACGCGGATTGTTTCGAGAATTAAAATCAAGGAATTATTATAGGACCTTATGATGATAGCAAGATTATATATAGAATGATGAATATGAAAAATGGACAATTAGGCTGCAGATATTGGTTTTTTCCTTGCAAGAAAATGATGTTCACCTTTAAATTTATAGCAAATAGAAATTTTATTTAACGAAAAATAAAATTAAGTGTAGAGCTTTCAAAAGTCAGAAGGTTCATGACAAATGATTATATTATTAGTTTTAGATTTTTTATGGTCAGCCAAGTGTTGATTCATTTTAATGTTATTATTATATGCTTGCAGTTTGATGTAAAGCTAACCCACTTTGGAAGCAGTGCTAAATAGCTTTTCTATGCTAGTGCTATGCCCAATTTATACAATTATAACTTGTGTAAAAATTATTGCACATCAAATTACATAATATAATTAATCTCTGAGCATGAATAATCATTAATATTTAAATTTACATATATGCAAAATTTTCTATTATAGGTTGAACCCTTGATTAAACATAGAAAAATTAAAAAAAATAGAGTTTAGTTAAAACAAGCCAATCAATTATTTTATTCATGCAATGATAAAAACGAAAAATATTTAATTCAGATATGTTGTGTCATTCATATTCGATAGGAAAGAGTGTACGCTTGACCGTAAAAAAGTCCGATATAAATTTATCAGCATAAATACCAATCATACCCTACCACAAAAAAAATTATTACTCTAAGGCTAAAGAGTTACCTTTCTAAATAGGCATAAGACCTTGAAATTATACATGTCTTAAAATAGTAATAATTAATGCCTCCATGAAAAATAAAAAATTAATAGAAGCCTTAAGATTATGCTGAAAATCTTATAAACTCTCAAAGTTACTAACTTAATAAGTATCTTCAAAACAAAACATGTAAAAAAAATATTTGGAAGATGTGGATAAAATTTATCATACTCGGATAATAAATATTGAAGGGAAATCTTAAATTTCAAATAGCTTACTCATTTTTTTTCTGATGGAAAGTATGTGAAAGCTACAAAAAGAATGCATGGATATGAAAGCAAATATTATATTTTAATTATAAAAGGATAAGATTATATTTAATGGTAAAATATATAAAATTATATATATATATTACAATTTTTAAAGACTATATATAATTATTCATAGCATTAAGCTAAAGTACTTCATATTTGCACTATTAATTAAATTAGGGTATAAGATATAGATTCTAGCCATATCAAGAATGCCTATTCTGAACCTATGAGTTAATTACTAGAAATGTAGGATTATCCTTAAATTATTTGCTTATCAAGATTCTTAATTAAAGATTTTCTTTTATAGTTTTATGGAGTTTTTATTTAGCGTAATTCTTAAAATTTAGGTATTTAGCATACCTCCTTTCTATTTCTATCCAAATTTTCCTATAAAAATATCATTTTTATTCCTTACTTATCCTATAGGAATTTAGCATGTTTCGTCATGGAATTCCCAGCTTTGATCTTTTGACCTCTGACCTTTTGTGGTTCTCACGACTTCTTTATCGTCTTTTGGCTTTTTTTTACTTTTAGCACTAGCAAGCATCGAGATTATACTCAGCACAGTACTTGCAACAGTAAAACTAGGCCTCCACCCTACTTAATTCTTACCGTTATATAAAGATGAAAGGCAAATAAATCCATTCGAATATACATGTTCATGAACTGGAGGCTTTCCAACAAAAACTACTTCTGGTGATTCAACAGGCTAAATATTTCATACATAATTATCATCAAAGGTAAAATTCAGTCTAAATAAAGTTTACGTGTACTTTTCGCCTGTATAAATACAGTCTTCTGGGGCGCTAAAGACAACTCTCCAATTTAATTCTTCATCCTCTGAAGGGATAATTTCAAAAGAGGAATGATCACGTCTAATCTGGACTAATTCCTTCTCAAGTCTGCGACATGCTCTTGAGCGCATTATAGTTATTTATATATAATTTGTCAAAATTATCCCATATAANTTCTCAAGTCTGCGACATGCTCTTGAGCGCATTATAGTTATTTATATATAATTTGTCAAAATTATCCCATATAAGGGGGCTAGGCTAGTTGATAAAAATATATGGTCAGCAAATGATGCTGAGCCAAGGCTAAGGCTGAAATAGGATATAAAAAGGAGGCTGTGAATGCAAGGAAAAATATTTGGAATGGTTAGGAGTTAAGATTTGTTCTATGCTATGCAGTTAACAGAAATGAATAGGTGTTTGAAAATTGAGTATTTTAATCTTAAACTTTGCATGCTAAATTTTTCGAGCCTTTGGCTCTTTCTAAACCCCTTCCAAAATCTTTCTAAACTCCTTCCAAAAAGCTGGTGAAGGCCGACTTCAATACTAATTTTCCTATAATCATATAAATGTAATATTATAAACTCTGGCATTTATTCCAAATATATATAAATCTTTCTAAAGTTTAAATCAGAATAACTGGAGAATATTTGAAATTAGTGTTTAATAAAAATTATTCTATAAAACTCAATCTAATGCTTTAATCTCCTCAATAAGACTATAGATGCTTCTATTATGCGTTGTCTCTATATTTAATAGTTGAATATTACTATAAGCTATTTTTTTTTGAACTTTTCCAATATTTCCCTTAACTAGTAATTTAAAATTTTTTTACTCTTCAATATAGTTCTGGAAACTTTCACTTAATATTTATATGAATTACAAAAAATGATCTCATGCCAAAATTTCAAAGGTTATCATATGCATTTCTATAAATTAAAGTTGTGTGTTGAAGTTAGAGCATTAGTCGAAGGTGTATTCTAGGCTAAATATAGAAAATCGAAAATCTTAAATTTTAGAGTTTACTAGTTGAAAAAAAAATTAAATAAATTACGTCAACTTAGTTATTAAAATGTGAAAAAAGCACTCAATTCGGAAAAACTTTCATTTGTTTCGCATCCAGTCATATCACTGTCTTCGAAATCACTCAGATCCCCGAATTTTTCTATTTCAAGCTCTTTTTTTGAGGCAATCTCTATTTCTCCTGCCTCTAATAGATAGTTTTCTGTATCGTCATAATTTAAGTGATTGATTTTCCATTGACATATATCCAAAAGTACTGTTTCTAGCGCCATTAACTCGCCAGGTTTAAGCCCACCCACTTTTTCTATCTGTGAATTCTTAGCTGGACAATCTGTAAAGAATTTATAGCTAATTGTTAAAGCTGTAAAAACCATCTTATGAGCATTAAGTGAATTCATTTCTTCGAATGCTTTTTTAAGTACCATAAAAGCATACACAAGCAATCCATCCTCTGAATTCACTTGATAAAGGAAATGCTCAACAAGATTCTCCAGTTTCATCGGCATTGGCTTTATAAGATTGAAGTTGTGAGCCCAGCTCTGGAATTCTGTTCGCCCATCATTGAGCTTCACTTGTTTTAAAACCTCACTTGCAAAGCCAGCTGCTATACACATATTTATTAACCATCCACATTTTTAGTTTTATATATATTTTGAAACTGCAAGGATTTGTTAAATAAATCTCTCACAAGTATTGAGATAGCTTAATCCATAATAAAATGCATATTAAAGCATTTGAAATTTATAAGGGGAAAATCAGACTATGCAAGATTTTCTTGTTAATTGTAAATATTAGATTGTTTTGAGTGCAATTTTAATTTAGGCTTGCAAAATATAGGAATAACTAAGTGTATGATAAGGAAAAAATATTACTATATTTGTAAGACATTGCACCCAAGATTATTTATAAAAAGGAAAAGCATTTTTAGAGTCTATGATGAGGAATTCAATACACTGAATAACAGAAAAACAATTCAAAGAATTAAATATATTTTTTACTTCAAAGCTTTAAAGCCTCATCTAAGAGTTTATAGTGATGACCTTATGTTTTTTTAGTATGAATTGCAGAGATTAATATTTTTTTGTGATTTGCTAGTCTATATTTTATAAGCCATATTGAAAATGCTTCAATATATATTCATAATGATATAACTCTAAATACATATAATTGCACAAACCAATAATATATCATAATTTTTTAGAGCTCTCTTTCATAATCGAAAACCTATTTCGTATTTATATTATAAAGTATCGTAAGATCTAAATTTATAATTAAAATCATATAGTAGAGTTTATTTTTCAATCCTATAAACTTCGTACTAACCATACAACTTTCCAACTTCAAAAAATGTTATCCTGTCATCTTCTAGACATTAAAAAACCATACCTTAAATCCTCCTAGCACCCATAAATATTAAACTAGCTCAGCTTGAGAAATAAAAAAATAATCTAATTTCAATGCAAAGACAAGAAAAATGAAGTTATTATAAAAGGTTAAATAGCAATGGACAAGAAAAATGAAGTAAGAGTCAGTCATGGAAAGCCTCACACAGTGTACGTAGGTGCATCAAAGGAAATTCTCAAAGAGACTGGCTCTGTTGAACTCCATGGTCTAGGAGAAGCAACCTCTAATGTTGTACGTGCAGCTGAGATGCTCTGCTCATTGGGTTATGCAGTTTTGGATAAATTCGAGACTACGAGTGTGAGTGAACCAGACAGGAACCAAATCTTGAGGGTTAGGAACAAAGTTGTCATTAAGCTTCTCAGAGGGCAGAATTTTGAGAAAGCCTACAGTGATTTTAAGAACTCAAAAGCTGTCAAACAGCCCGAAAACTAAGTAGATTTAATCATTTAGGCGTTTTAGTATAGAAAAATACTATTGATATATTTAGTGTTTAGGGGAATTTACCACGTGGAGATATGAGGTTAGGATAGAAATGCCCAAAATCCAAAAAAATATATTGTGGCTTAGATTTTATTGTGAATTATATGCTATTAGTTTTTTAAAGAATAGGTTTGAGGTTTAGAAGATTTTAGGAATAGTTTTGATTACCTTTAGTTGCAAGTTATGAGAAAGCTTATTTATTTTTTTATATTAGAATTAGAATTGGATTTGATACGAAATTATATCTGAAAGAAGTTATATAATTTTAAATGTGATTTAGGCTTTTGCAGCTTTGAAAAACCAGATCATCACATATAAAACTAGAACTATCATAATTTTATCATTATCCACAATGGAGAAATTTGAGCAAAATCTATCTCATATAAACCATAGAGTCTTTCCAAACCTATCAAAACTCAATATCCTTATCCTAATATCAAAATCAATCATATTTACCTTTTGTCCCTATATAATAAAAAATGCATTCGCGGAAAAAAAGGCTTATTCCCCCAACTGTTGAAGAAATTGCTTCCGAAAAATTACGTCTGGAAAAAATTCAAAAGCTCCACAAGCTTGTTTTCACAGAAATTGAATCGGAATCTTTCACTGATGAAGGCTTTACCCTAAGCGAAAAAGCTATGATGATCTCTCCTGACATCTATACTTTCCTTAACTTTCGAAGAAACCTCTTATTATCCAAACTCTCTCAAGTCCCTAAAGAAGACCAAGTCAAAATACTTTCATCTGAACTAGAGCTTCTTACTAGAATCATAAAAGACTCACCAAAATCTTACACTTTATGGTTCCATAGACAATGGGTGTTGCTACAATGCCAAAATGTGGCTGAGATTATGACCAAAGAGCTAGCTTTATGTGATTATATGCTCAAAAAAGATAATAGGAATTTTCATGTATGGAATTATAGGAGTTGGGTTGTGGCACTTGAAGGAAATCAAGGGGTAAATGATGAAATGGAGTTCACAAAAACTATGATTTATAGGGACTTCTCGAATTTCAGTGCATGGCACTATAGGACAAAGGTTGTTAAGCAAAAGTTCCCAGATCAAGTCCCTGTTGAGTTCATTATATCTGAGCTTTCAATGCTGAAAAATGCATATTTTACCTGCCCTAATGACCAAAGTGTATGGAATTATCATAGGTGGTTATTACTTGGTCTAGAAAATATTAAAATTGTTGGTATATCGCCAAGAACGTATAAAACCTGTCCTAATGAGCTAATACTAGGGTTTTCCCATAGCCTATCAGGGCTAGACTCACAGTCAGTCGGGGTTTCTGATGGCTGGGAACCTGCTGAAGGAACTTGGGAGCCATTGCACACCAAGCCTTTTTCCTATATATGGAAGTTTATCCCAAGCAAGCCTTTTAACAATGCTGTGGAAATCAGATTAAATCCAGTCAACACTCAAGTGTGTGATTTTAACAAAAATTGTACTTTCACTAATCTTATATACAAATATAAAAAGGCTAATGATGAATATGAATTCAAAGCTGATGGACAAGAAGATATCGAGATTTTTGAGCAGGAACTAGCTAATATTAACGAATTATTAGATATTGAGGAAGAAGATATAAACCAAGTCCTACTTAGAAAAGCTCAAATTGTTGAAGTCCTTGCTTTTTCTGTACCAGTTTCTGGGTATTTTGACCAAGCAGTAGACTGCTACAAGCGCCTAATCCAAAAAGATCCACGGCATAAAGTTTTTTATGAAGAGCAGCTTGACGCTTTTACAGCTTTGAAGCTTTATCGCAAAAGCCAAATAGAGCCATCAAGTCTAAAACTTAAAGCTAAACTCTTAGGACTCGGATAATTTATAATAAAAGGGTATATATTCTACTTATTCTATAAAGTATCAGGGCTAGATAAATATAATAGTTAGAGTTAAAGAAAATGGATTGATATATAAGAAAGCTTTACATCTAAGATGGCCGTGTCTGGTTATTAAAAAATGGATTTCGAGAATGAAAGCACAAGCGAAAGTGAGGATGAGACAGACACATTCCCACTGCAGTACCAAGAAGTAGACTCCTCCCTGCTAGGTACTGCAGTGTTTATAAAAAACGTACAGGTAGAGCCTGGGGAAACTGTACTTCTATATGTGCATTCACAGGTGGAGGAAGCGAAGAGACCTGATTTCAAACCTTTTATTATCGTTTTTGGGGTGTTAATAGCGCTCTCTTCGATGATAGTATTAAGTTCTTAATAAGACATGGTTTCTAGTGTCTACCCATATAATGCTGTCTTGTATATTATTATTAGACTATGTAAAGAATAGGTTAGATTTATCTTTGATGAGATACTGATAAGGTTTTGGTGTGCTTCCCGATACGTATCTTTTTGAATGAGAAAATCTATTTGACGTGGGAAATCTAAGATTTTTCGATGGGGATTTTAGAGATGTTAGAGGAGTGATATTAATTTTCAAGTTGCCGATATTCATTGTGTTAGTTAAAAACTATGATTTTTTTATGATAAAGCTTAGATTTGGGTTTTAAATGGAAGGAGTAGTTGCTTTTAAAAATCAGTTAGTGTGTTGCCAAGTTTTTAGATAGGCTTATGTGATTTTTATCTTACTAGAATATCAAATTAATGAAGCAAGCCTAGCAAGTTTTATGGAAAACACTAAAAATTGAAATAAGAAATTCAAAGATAACTTGATAGATTATCAAATAATACTACAGCTATAGCAACGCTATAGAAATCTCAGAGAATTAAATGCAAATAAATCTTTATACATAGAATTTAGCCCTAGAAGAAAGTTTGAAGCAGGGTTAATATTTCAACTTAAAGTAGGTTCGAATCAGCAATCATTTTTTTAAGCATATACATCACTTAACTGATACTCCGAACTGCTCTTTTGAAATTATGTTGAAACTGGATTACTCATTAATAAAGATTGCACAGAATACACGAAAGAAAGAAAGAAGAATTTTATCACAAAAATAGTGCTATACAGTTATCAACTTGAAGAGAATCGAATTCCTAGATTATGAAACAAAGAAAAATCGATCCGCTAATAAAGACTGTTATCTAAAGAATCTACATAAAAAGAACTTAGCCAATACCATCTAAATAAATCCTTAAATAGTTTATCATAAGATGAATGATAACTTAATCATTATCATTATAATAAGAATATTTAAAAAAGTGAATATAAAAGTTTAGGATAAATTACACAAAAGTAGAGTATATACTATTCAAAGTCAAATAGCATATATTCTAATATAGTTTGTAATAAATTAGAGCTAAATGAAGCATTGCCAAATTATAAAATTTTGGCTTGCGCTATCCATTTGATTTTTTCATTAAATCACTCATGCAGCTAAACCTATTTTATTTTAAATTCTATATAATTTATAAGCAGATAATAAATAATTAATCAATATTACAGGATTTTGGTATCAGGTTATTTCATGACCTATCACTTATATCAAGAGTGCTCGTATATAGTTTCGGGTTTCTTAGTCCTTCCCCAAGATTTTTGGTGCATCAGCCTAACCTAGGATAAGAAGATTAAGTAGGCAGAAGAATCAATTTTTTTCCCGTAAGAAAACTACTGTAATTAGAATTCAAAGAAAGGATAACTAAGCCAAGCAGCCATAATTCTAGGAAGCCCTCCAAATTAACGACTGTTCCTAGGAGTTTTGTCAGTTTCTATCAAGAGAATTGCTTACTACTAATGAGCCAGATGAATTATAAAAACCGTTTTATAGATATAAACGGTGCCAGTAGGGCATAATCAAAACGAATAGCCAGGACGACCCATGCATAGTTTAGTGCACAAACTTTTCGCAAGATAAATTTTATACATAAGTGATAGCAGTTTATATTTTTATGATGGCGAAACCAATAACAACTCTCATTGACTTAAAAATTCAAGAAATGGGCCAGAAAAAAATTAAAGCTTCGCATACTTCAAAAATCCCTTCTTTGAGAATTTCAACACAGGTAGGGTCTTTTACTGACCACGAAGAGTCTCAATTTTATACTGATAGTCTCTCTTCAGAAGAATGCTCGGCAGTACAATTAATAAGGCGAACTGCGGACTTGAAAGATTTAATTCTGACAAAGCCCTCAAAAAGTCATGATAAAAAGCACTCTGACCTACCTTTTGGCCCAAAAACAAGAGCGTTTATCATTCCTGCTAAAAACTTTGAAATAGTAAATATAGAAATGGATCCATTAGAAAATTACAATATATGGTCAGACATAGGAAGAGGAAGCTACGCTGTAGTAAAATTTGCAACACAGAAAGTTACAGGGCAAAAGCTAGCAATAAAAATATATGAAAAACAAAAAATCCAAGACCCAATGCGTCAGAAAAGCATAAATCGTGAAGTAAAAATCATGAAATTATTGAAGCATCAAAATATAGTAGAGCTGATTGAGGATATTAATGCTGAAAAAAATCTGTATTTGGTTATGGAGTATGTGCAAGGGTTTTCTTTGCAGGCTCATATAATGAAACAGCCGTGGAAAAGGCTTGAAGAGGTTGAGGCGGCTGAGATATTTGGGCAGTTTATGCAAGGATTGGCTTATTGCCATAGAATCAATATCTCCCATAGAGATATCAAGCTTGAAAACGTCTTAATCAACAAATTCCATCAAATAAAACTTATAGACTTTGGCTTTTCTACCATCTCTGCTACAAAAAACAAAAAATCCTACATCTACTGCGGTACACCAAATTACATGGCCCCTGAAATCATAAAAAAAATTGACTATGCAGGACCTCCTGTTGATATTTGGGCATCTGGAGTTCTTCTTTATACAATTGTTACAGGCGTTTTTCCATTTAGCAGCACTAGTGAGTCTAAAGTATTTAAAAGAATACTACGAAATGATTATAAAATCCCTGATTATATATCATATAGCCTCAAGCAGTTAATTAGTCAAATGCTTCAACCAAATCCTGAACTAAGATTTACAGCTGAACAAATTATTGAGCATAATTGGGTTAAGAATAAAGGTAAAATACCAGGTAAAGCTATGCCGCTTAGTGGAGATAGCATGGATGTTATAATTGATGATGACAATTTTATTTATTAAGTAGGGTTTGAAGATGATTATTAATTATAAGCTAAGATGTTTAATAGAAATATTTCTATCTATTGGAAATGATTTTTTATGCTGTTTTTGTGAATTTTATGGATTATGGTTTTATTAAAGCTAAATTAATATTTAATATTTCATTATATGAGTGGTTTTTTATTAACTAAGTATCGTTAGATGAGGCTATTTTGGTTTAGCTTTTTTTTTGATTTAATCAATATATAAAACCTAATTCATTATTCAATTTATATTAAAAGTCATAATTATAGCATTTAGTTTAGGTATCAGTCTCCGAAAAGTTATAATAATTAAGCATGACTCTTTAAAATTCATACCGAATGCTATTATAAATAGAAACTACTTTTCTCCCCAAATATCTAATTTCATTCCGCAAAAATATAAAATATCACCACACATAAAAAACTCCATTTATATCATCAACTAAGCCATTTTAACTCTCAATGCATCTTCCATACAACTCTCAGTGCAACTCCTAAACTCACCTCATAACATAAATTTTCCTGCCAACATATATAAGATACATAACTTACTACTAAAACACTGAACAATTTCTTTTCCTATATTCAAAATTTCTAATAAACTCTACATCATTTTTATGTTCCCTAGCATACCTCTCAGCCAAAATCCCAATCTCATCTTGTGTAATCTGAAGCTCTTCTCTAAGCAATTTTATATTCTCCCTAACATCCTCAATCCTCTCAGTCCCAATCAAGTCTAATATTTCCTTAGGCTTCTCATCTTTTTCCTTTATAATCTGTGCTCTTAAGCATTGCAAAGCTTCAACAAAACTTCTATAAAACATATCATATTCAATTTCTAGATCTTTTATCTGTTCTTCTAATATCATATTTTCCTGCTCAATTGTTTTGCTATCTATAATTCTCATATCATCCTTGCTATCTTTTCTACAACTAGGTTTGATTTCTGTGCTTTTAATTTCGAAATTTAATGACAGATCTTTTTTGTGATCATCAAATAAAGTACACTGTTTTTGGTTGAGCTTTTCAATCAAAGACCTTTTTTCCCTTTGTTTATTCATAATAACCATGAAGCTATCGTAAAAATCTTCTTTAAGTCTTTGGATTTTATCTTTTATACTTGTAGTTTTTTGCAATTTAGGGGCTTTTTCTTTCATTTTATTTCGAATCTCCTGACGTTCTTGCATAGACTCCATCATGGAAATGGTCAAGTTTTGATTAGCGTTTTTTAATTGTTGTAAGGTGAATTGCAGGTTTTCATAGGTTTTAGATATGGATTTTTGGCACTTTGAACAGAGAGTTTCTAAGCTAGTCTCTTGAGTAACGGAACACGAACCACAAACTCGGTTGTAGCAGCATTTGCAGAAGTACGCTTGGGATTTTTTCAAGGAGTTCTTGCACAGTTCACAAAGATTGGATGGCGGGAATAGGGTACTTTCTGCTGAAGTCCCTTCCTCAGAATACTTGTCGTTGTCCATCATATAGAATTTTCAAACTATTAATAAATTTTTAAAATATCTGTATAAAATACCTTAAAGCAACCTTTGAAAGTATATTTTTTGAATGATTTTTTTATTTTTACTATGGTTTATAGGAGCTGTTATAGAGATTTATTAAAAGTACAATTTTGAAGTTTTAGAAAATTATGGTTTGAATATACTGAACAAGATTTTTTACTTGTGTTTTATTAATAAACATAATATTCCCTCAAAAAATCGCGCTTTAGCATACATTTTGATAGTTATAAGTGGCCTTTCATTTACATCCCGTAATTCAAACACAATAATGTTTATCTAGGAAAAAAATTTCATGATCATTTTCTTACTAACTATTAACTAAGTACATTTCCCTCGAGAGACCTTTATAAGAATCATTATTATTTACTTCTAATCAAAACAACCTGATTTTTAAGTCATCCAAATCCCAGTGCTTCATTTCTTTTCCTATACAATATCACACTTTAATACGCTCATTTTGTTGGTAATAAATGGCTAAATATGTTCTTATCCTTGCATTGATTGCACTTAGCGTTAATGGGTGCTTTTTATGCGAACCTAAACTTAAAGAGTCAGGTGGAATAAAAGCCTTTCTTAAAGGTGTCTTCATGGGATTTCAATTAAACCCAAACTATCCATCCCCATGCCTTAGGAAATTTGAAGATGTAGATACTAACTTAAAAGCTGCAATCAATAGTTTCTTAGAGATTTTCAATCACGGAGACCTCTCTTTTTACTTTGACTCGATTTCCGAACTCTCAAATATGATGGATGATCTTGATGATGCAGTGTCCATATGCCAAGTCGATTTGCTTACTAACCAGTTAAATAAATTGTTCACTCCTACTGAAGCTAGTGCCATGGCTGTCAGAATTTCAGCGCATTCAGATACCTTAATCAGCTACTGGACCCAGTTTGCTGCTAACTTTGGAGTCGATAATCTTGCTTCTGGAGAATACTTTGGGAAATTCTTATCTATAATATTCGACTACAAGATTTAGATAGTTTCTATAAAAATTTAGTTATGAATAAACTAGTTTTTGAGATATAATAGAACGTGAGAGAAGATGAAATTTTTACTACTGCCAATATTCTGATACAAATATGTTTAGAGTGTGCTATGAAAGAGCCATTCATATTGGATAAGAAGATATAAGAGCTTTTCCCATACAAAAAAATCACTTTATTCTCAATGTTTTCATGCTCAACTTTCCATTGTCCTAAAATTATTAAAATTAAATAATAAAATATAAACCAAAAATTCTTCTCAACCTTTCACTATGCTCTTATTCTCACTCGTCACAAATTACCTTTTTCCGATCTGTTATTTTATAAAAATCCCATAATAAAAATGACCAGCTGGCCTGCACTCGAAAGTGATCCAGAAATTTTTACTAACTACTTCCGAAACCTTGGCTTAAACTCATCATGGGAATTCGGGGAGATCTTCACAATGGATGAAGAGGTTGAAGGCTCAGCACTAGTTTTAGTCTATCGATCTCTGACTGCTGACCCAGCTTTTAATGGTCAAACAATCGGAGCTCAATATTATATTAAGCAGGTTGAAGCTCTAGACAATGCATGTGGACTCTTAGCAGGACTTCATTCCATATTAAACTCAGATGCTGAAATACTTGAGGGGAGTATCCTTCATCAACTTAAACTAGGAATTGAAGGAAAAACTCCAATTGAAGCAGCTCAATGGCTTCTAAGCAACGACTCTTTGCAAAATGCTCATCATGCTTATGCAGCTGAAGGACAGTCAGAAATGACAAATAGCCCAGACCATCACTTTATAGCAATTCTTCCAAAACTCAAGCTTTTTGATGGCATGAAACAGTCTCCTATTGGTCTTGGCACTCAAGAAGGCTTTGCTTTGAACTTCTTCGCTATACTTAATCAAGCTATAGAAAATGGTTCTATTGGTGGTGATATAAGCCTTATGGTTCTTAGAAGGAATTTATAGATTAACTTACTATTTAATGGTTTTGAGGTTAACTAATTAGTGGATGCCATTGCTTAAATAATAATATGCTTTTGTATATTTTTAACAAGAATTTGTAGTTTGGGTTCTATCTTTTATTGCTACTCTCCTAGGATTTTAATACATGCATCATCAGAAATTTTGAGGTTCTTGACACACTATCAAGAATCTCTTTGCTTTGTCGATTTCAATTCGTCTGTTTTAGCTAATTGCATCAAAGGTTATTTGGATGAGTTTACGATTACGGGAGATGATGCGGCTTATATCGTCAAATCCTTTGGAGTCCTCCCATGACTTTGTATCCACTTTGAATTTGTTTAGCCATTCTCTCATATTATTTTGCGGTTAAAAGGTTCCATCTGGACTTAATATTATATCTCATATATTTGTGTAATAGTCTTGATAAAGGCTAATAGTTTTCAAATATGTTTATTATTATTTTAAATCATACAGATATACAGAAAAATAGAATCGAAGCTAATTTAGCAAATAAAAGCTTGCATTTGTATGCATAATTATTTAAAAATATATATAAAGCTTACTAATTGCTGGGCTTGGTTATTGTGTAAAATCTAAGATTTTTATTAAAAAGAGTCTCGTTCTGAGCTTATAATGATAATTTTCGTATATGCCCTTGAGCCAGATGGGACAGTTTTCGACGATATCAGCAAAGCTACTGAATATTCAATCCTCTGGATTCCTTTAGCAATGCTTGGTTTAACACTTCTAACAAGAAATCGAAAAAAAACATCTTATTGGACTTGGTATACATTAACATGGATCCAATATATCCGTTGGCTCTGCCTTATAAACACGTCAATAGATGAAAACTTACTTAATTTCTATACAAGATTAATTGATGGGACTACAGGATATAAGATTTTCCCATCAAAAAGTACTGATCTTCCAAGCAAATTTCAAGAAATTGGAGTCGAAAACTATTACTTTATAAATAACACTGAAAAATTTTTCATTGCTTTCTGTGCCAGTATAAGCATATGCATTTTTCTTATTGTAGCTGGATGGAAAAGCAATCGTTTTAGGGAACTAAAAGAAAAGTTTATGGGAAATTTTGTCATTAGGACAACTTTGGTATGTGCTTATGATTTCTTTATCTTTGCTTTTTTGCAATTTTATAAGGGTAGCCTCTCTGGAAGCTATGATATTATCAATATTATCATTTCTGCCGTGATATTTATATTCTGCATCATAATTACAATCTACTCCCCGATTTATATCTCAGGCCAATCTTCAATATCTTTAACTCCTCATAACTCAACCTTGCTTGAAAAGTTCAAACATACAGAGCGTTTTAAAGGCTACTACTATTTCATATACCTCTTTATTCGCTTAGGTACTTCAATTAGTCTAGTTTTTATTCAATCATCACCTGTAGCACAAACAATCATAATTGGTCTTCTTGAACTGATTCTAATCCTCTATATCTTCTTATATAAGCCATTTCATGATATGAATATAGGCTATTATATTGCATCATGTGAAATATGCACACTAGCCATTATAGCATGCTTAGGATCATATGCTTCTGGTGCTGATAAAGATGGGAAGTTGTTTTTACGATGGGTAATTTTCACATCATTTTGTTTAGGCTTGCTTATATGCATTGGAAATTTTGTCATAACTTTAATTAAAAAACTCCCTGAAAATGCTCAGATCAAGCAAGTACCTGAAATTATTGTGGTTCCAGCTAATGAAGGCCTGAATTTAGATACAAGGATAAAAGAAAACTCTATTGTTGGGCTTGAAGCAGAATCTAATATAGGGATCAAAACACCTACAGTTGTCTCTAGGCAGAGAGACCAGCCACCACTAAAAAGCCGTGAGGAAAATACTAGAAATGATGAAAACAAAGACCGGACACGGCCCGAATTGAACACTAGCACTGTTCCCTTGTTTTTTGATGAAAGCAACATACGCTCTGAGCTCCCTTATTACTCAAGATTGGCTGCAAAATATACTCGCGGTATAGCTGATAACAAATAAACGCCTTAATTTTTAGTTTTAACATAAAGATTAGTCTGTATAAGTTTTTGAGGTTTTCCGTGATATAAAAAGCTTGACAAATAATTGCTGGATGGCAATTTAATAATGCATTAATATGGACTTACAGCCAAATATAGTCATATTATATAAAGATAAGTCTATATTTCAAGCAAACTTCTTGCTGCACATGGGGAAATCCAATAAACCATCAGTTTAGATAGTAAAGGTGAAAGCATCGGTCTATCAAACGCTTCTTTAGACCTAGCAATCTCAAGCATGCATTTGATTGCCGAAGAAGTTAAAGCAAACATTCAGCTTCTATCAAAGCAAAGCATGGACAACGGCACTGTAGTACAAGTTCTTATTAGAAAATCTCAGTTGCAAACATATATAATTGACATTCAGGTTGATTTAATTGGAGAAAGCCAATCAGGAAAAAGCAATTTTATCAGAGTAGTCAGCAATGGTGTTAAAGAAAATGGAAAAGGAAGTGCAAGAAATGCAATACTAAGGCACATGCATGAAAAAAAAAGGAAGGCTTTACAGCTAGTATAACTCAAAATCTTATAGGTTTTGATTGTAGAGGTAAGATAATCAAGCATAATAAGAGCTGGGCTGAACTAGTTTAAATCAAGTAAGCTTATAAGTTTTATAGAACTATCAGGAAATAAAAAGTATAGAAATAAGCTTTTCCATGGGCTTATAAGTCAGTGTCCTGAGCATTTTATTCTTATGGCTGATCCTAGTAATATGAACCCTTCCAATAACATGGAGTTCCTTAGCATGATCACAGCTTTGGACATCCCTTTTATGATAGCATTGTGACAAAGCAAAGAGCTCAGAATTGGATGGGACGCTAGACTACCTGCGAGGCGAACTATGCAAAAGAGAAAAATCCTCCTTGAAGTCCTTTCTCCAGAAGATGTGATTCTATATTCAAGAGCATTCCTCCAAGAAAATATAGTTCCTATGCTTTCTATATCTTTGAAACCTCATTAAGCACAGATTTGATCATCAACATTCTCAGCCTTCTCCCATCTAGAAATAACTTAGAATTTGAATGCCTAGTATGGACAATTAATGATTGCACACATACAATAACTCAATGTGTAGCTATAATTTCAGGGCCATAACAAGTAAATCCTCATGAAATTATGAAATTTAAATTCTATTTTTATATCATCCTGAGTATATTACTAATGGCACAAATTTGATAATCAGTAAATCCTCATGAAATTATGAAATTTAAATTCTATTTTTTATATCATCCTGAGTATATTACTAATGGCACAAATTTGATGATCCGTGATACATTTATGACTGCGTTAGTTACGATAACCATAAAGCCACTGTAATTGCCTATAAATAATATTCTTTAAGATTATAATCTGAAGCTTGATAAAGGAAGTATTAATAGATTGAGATTTTGAATATAAGATGAGTGTTTTATTGTTAAAGATAAAAATATTATAGATTTCTATATTTAGATGAAATATAAAGCATGAGTATATTGATTTAAATAAGATGCTAAATAATTTATATGATGCTTATATGGAAATCCCTTTAGATTTTTGCAACTGTCATGAATTATAATGTTAGAAATTTAAATGTGAAGTTTGTAAAATGAACCAAAATGAATATGATTCAATCAGTGGGGAAATGGGAGATAACTGTGCAGAAATATGCAAATTAATCGAAAGTAAATGTCTTAAACCACTAGAAATACCTGCACCTTCAGACACTTGCGAAGAGAATTCTCCTGACTGGCATTTTTCTCAAGGATGGTCTTTTAGGCTCAAAGGAGATTTTGACTCAGCAGTAGCCCAATATCGTCTAGGTTTAAAAAAAAATGACACTCACCAAGGGCTAAAAAATAACTTGGGCGTATGTTTTATGAAGCTTGGCCTTTTAAACAAGGCTTTCGATATTTTCAAAGATCTTCAAACTATTCATGCTTATATAAATCTAGCTATTTGCTATATATCCACACAAAATTACTCATCTGCAGTCGAAATTTTATACAAAGCAACCTCTACAGACCCAAGTCCTCAATACCTTCAACTCCTATCCTTAGCTTTATACCGCTCTGGAAAAGTATCTGAAGCCCTTGAAAACTTTCGTGATGTCCACCCTGGGCAAAGCCTAATGGAAGATGAACGAAACAGGAGGAATTTGAAACACCAAAATAAGATTTTCCCTTTCAAAGTTGGCGAGGTTGATAGGTTTTTCACACAGCAACACCCATGGCACAGTCGTAGAAATAGTGCCAACTCCATAAAATCTACAACCCAAAGTACGCAAAGGTACTCGAAATCCCCAAGAAACACAAAAAAAACAAGACAAAGCATTGGGTTTATAGACAAAAATCGAAATCAAGATTCAAAAAGCATAATTGAGTTCAACTACCAGCCAAAACCCAGACCTGAACTTCCAACCTACGATGAAATCCTATCCAAAAAAATTCAAATTGACACAATCATAAGAAAAAGGCACAACACTCTTATTGGAGCAATGCAAAGCAACCTTATAGACGTAAAATACAATGGTTTCATACAGCAAAAGGTAGAATTGGCAAATGATAGTCCTTATAAAGATTTATATAATATAAGAGATTATTATGGGAAAGTAAACAAAATCCATAATGAATTAAAAGTAAGCAAAATACCTGCTGAGTTTAAAGATGATTTTGACTATAGAAAATTTGAAGGCAAAAGAATAGGTGAGCATTCTATGAAAATCATAGATGCTGAGTATGAAAAGGCATTTTGGGATAGGGATTATGAGACTATTGAGAACATTGTCAAAGCTTTGCCTTTTTTTGCTAAGTTTCCTCAAGAAATAAGACAAAAGTTATTGAAATGTGCAATTTTTAAGTATTATGAGCCTGAGGAGATTATTATTAAGCAAGGTGAAGGTGGGGATTCAATGTTTGTTATATTGAGTGGGTCGATTAAAATCATGCGGAAAGCCACAGATTTTGGGAATATTGAAGTGACAGTCAACTCGATGTATGATGGGGAAACTTTTGGTGAATTGGCTTTGCTGAGTGAAGGAATAGGGGAAAATATTAAGAGGAGTGCAACTTGTGCAGCAGGAGAAAAGACCAAGCTTTTGGCTATATCGAAAAAAGACTACAAATCAATATTATTAGATGGAATGCAAAATGATATCACCGGCAAAGTCAAATTCTTCAACGATCTACCTTTTTTCTCTAGCTGCCACCATATCAGTCTAATCCCATTAGCTTCCAACATTGAGCCAATCATATATCAAATTGATGATAGAATAATCGAACTTGGCGAAAAACCTAAAGGCCTTTATATAATCTACAAAGGAAGATGCAGTCTTTATTGGGAAGGCTACGTAGCAAAGCCTTCAGTGCCAAGTCAAACCTCAAACATAAAAATTAGGCCAAAAACTCCAAAATCTTTATATACAGGGAATATAGTGACAAATCGATTATATAGAAAATCAAGAATAACTAGTAGGAGAAAAAGTGTTGATGTAGGTAGTGAAGAATGGGATAAGGCTAAAGAGTATCTACCCAAAGGTATTGATGGGAAAATTGTGACAAAAGAAAGAATTTTGTGGCAGCCATTGAAGGAAGGAGATTATTTTGGAGGAAGATCTTTGGTTGAAGGGCTTTTAGATATTCATGATCACTCTGAAAGCTCAAGGAGAGTGTCTTTCGCAAGGCTTGAGTCTAGTCCAGCTAAGTTTACTGTTATTGCGGAAAGCAGCGAAGTAAAAATGTTTATTTTAACAAAAAGACATTTTCCTTTACTTTCTGAAGAACTACTTGTATGGGTTATGTAGGCAAAATTGAGAGTTTTTCTTACTAAGGATTATGAATTAGACTGCCCGAAACAGTGGTCTGATGAGTTTCTTAGAGATTCTTTTAAAGAATGGAATCAGTATAAACAGAAATTCATATCGCAGGTGGAGTATGATAATTATATAGCAAAACATAAGGAAAATATAACTTTTTCTAAGCAATAAATATTTTTACTAGCAGATTATAGCAGACCTTATATAAAATTTTGTTACACTGAATCAATTTTTCGAGGGATTATTAAATGTGTTCAGGAAGCTAAGATAGTATTTGAAAAGATTAGGCTTTATGAACTTTAGTATTGAATTTTTAAATTTATTCTAAATTTTATGCGTCTTTTTAAATCAGACTAAGATTTATTATTTATATGCACTAACGACTTATAAATGGCTAATCCAGAAAAAGTTCCATGCCCATACAATGATAAGCACATGATGCGATATACAAGACTTATATATCACTTGGCAAAAGGCTGTCCAGATATGGGAAACTCAGATTATGAAATTTGTATATACAATTGGGTGCATAGAGTTCCTAAAGATTCACTTGAAGAGCACTATAAAATGTGTGAAAGCAAGCCAAAAGTTGTAGGAGACAGTTTTAATAAAGATGTTGATATGGAGATTTGGAAATCTTGTGAGTGGCACCCTTTTCTTTGTTTACCATCTTGGCCTCCTGATTTTTTCCCAGATTATTAGTGTAAAATAAAATTTTTGTTTCCATAGAAATAAGATAAATGCACTATCTTTATATGAAAGCATCTAAGCTTTTATACCTTAAAATATAGTTTGAATTTTTTGCAGTAAAAATATAATATTTACAACTTTAATAGATATGTGCCATGCTTTAATTAACCCTTATGATAAAAGCATTGTATTAAACAAAGTTTGGAATTGAATTTCAAATTTTAATTTCTCATTGTAAGCATTTTGCTATTAAAAACTGTGAATTATATGAAGTAGAGGCAATAATAGATAGCAAGTCTGGCAGTTTTTTTATATAAAGCTCTAGGAGTATTTTTTGATATCTATTTAATATTAGAATTCTGTGTCTATTAAAATAGGAAGAAGTCATTATACAGATAGGCGAATACTGGCAAGAGAAAATATAATTGAGGTTATGCTTTAGAAGGTATGAGGATTCTTAGTGGAACTTATCAATGAAAATGTATTCATGACTTAATTGATTTAGAGTATATTATCAAATCGTTTATTTGCACTGATTAATGGAAGAGCTATTTTAGGCTAAAATTGTTTGAACATTACTTAGTGAATTATTCAAGATTTACATTGAATATGAAGATGGAGCTATAAAATATACCATTGAATGCATATGAAACAGTTTGAAAGCCAATATGCCGTTAGCACAAAGAAGTATAAGAAATATTTTTTATCTTAATGTATTTATTATATGAAGAATACATAAAAAACTATGAGATAGTTTTATAAAGTAATTAGAAAATTAATAGGAAAAATTCAGCATTAGTTTTATGTAAGTGGAATAAGATAGGCTCAGTATTCTCTAAAAATAAAATGGTATTCATGAATGAGGTTTGTTGATTAACAGCATTTATTTTAAATGTAAGCATTATCAATGATATTATATGCGAATTATGCTATATTTATTATTATTTTATATTAAATCTAAAGCACCCTTTCACATCAAATATAGAGCTTCGGGTGCATATTAATTGAGTTATATAAAGGTAAAATGCTCTAAATACTCTATCAGAAGAGCAGCACCATTACACATCAAAATAGACCTTTTGGCGCAAAATAATTGTAGTCATATAAAGGTAACTCACCATAACCCTCAACAAGCTTCTATCAATCAAAAATCACTTATAAAAAACTCTCATTGCAAATCTAAGACTATAAAAACATCAAAAACAGCTTTATTATACACTTCCTAAATTAAATGATATTATTTCTAATATTTTTCATAGTAATATTATGGGTAAATATTTAAAACTCATTTCTTTCACACATTAAAGTCCACGCTCATCAATTCTTTGTACTGTTTTTAAGATACAACAAAGCATTATTCTAGAAGAAGTTATGACAAAGAGCTTATAAAAAATTATTCATAGAAGATTCGAGAAAGGAAAAAGAATTTTTTTTATATGGGTAAAGAAGCTTCGCAAAGTGAGATAATGCAAGTATTGAGAGTGAAATGATGAAAAAGTGATGTATAACAGAAAGAGAGCTTTAGATTTGAGAAAAAAAAAATTTTAGACTTGGAAGTTTTATTTTTTTCTGAGATTTTGAAATTCAGAAGAGCCTAAGAAGCACTTCAAAGTGGGAAAATATAAAAATTTATCATTAGAGATATTTCCCTAATGGCAGAATGGTAATAAAAATTATTTATGAACAGAACTGCTTCCAAGTTTATCAAGTGCCTATATACAATGCTCAGTAACTCAACGTTAGAGGGTATAATTTGCTGGACCACAGATGGGCTGAAATTCATTATAAAAGATCTCATAGAGTTCGAGCAAAGAATACTTTCCAACTATTTTCCTGATATGAATATTAAAAAATTCCGAAAAAAGCTCAAAAAACTCTCCTTCACTAAAACAGTGACTACTAACACAATTACTTACAGCCACGCCAATTTTCAGCAAAATAAGCCTTATCTTTTAGGAAAAATCTGCTGTTTTAGTGAAATTCCTTCTAGAAAAAAAATTAATTTTAACAGTGATATGGCTGTGAAAATTCGTCTATTAGAGTCTGCTCATATCAGAATGGAAGAAACTGTTGCTGATTTGGAGAAAAAGTACCAAAAAATTATAGATTTCAATAAATTTATGATTAACGAGCTCAATCAGCACACTGTACACTCTGAATATGATACGGAGCACTTTAAAAAGCTCATGACTAAAACAAACCCGGACTAAAACTGGATTTAGAGCTAAGAATTATGGATTATGAAAATGATGTGTATCATTTATATATGTAATTGCTTAATATGGATTGCCTTTTTATATACTAATATATATGATTGAGAGATTTCTTGACAAAACTAGAGTTTTGCATTGAAGCAGAATCAGATTTATATAAAAAATAAAAAATCGAGATTAAATAAAAAATTTGTTTAAAAGCGTTTAGATTAGTTTTAAAAAATGTTGAATTGATGCTTAAGAACTGATGATTGCCACATAATGACAGTTTTTAGAGAGTGTTGTTGCAATGCCTTGGTATCTATAGGAGGATTTTTATGTAATTAAAAAAAACTATTTATTATTTTACAATGATTTTTATGCAATAGGAAAATGTGCAATATTATAAGGTTATACATATAAACTTTTTTAAAGTTCTTTATAATTTTTGAATTGATATAAAAATTTGATATATTTTTTGTGAAAAGTGTTAAATGTTCTATCTTGGTGATATTGGAAGAAAAAAAGCTATTTTGATGAAATAATAAATGAATAATGAGAGAAGTTTTGAAGACATATATTTTAAGATATATTAAATTGATTTTTGGTTGAATGTCTAGTTAAAGTGCAATGAAGAAAGATAGGATAGAGATGAAATCTTGATTTGAATAAGTTTGACGTAAGAAAATAAGTGATTGAATTGTAATTATCAACTCCGGTCGAAAATGCGAAAAAAATTGTAACTTTAAAGTTGTATATATTTTGAATGATATGGATTTTAATAAATATTAATTGATATAAAGATGA
>MPUH01000743.1:0-37359 GCA_001970955.1 Stentor coeruleus | reverse complement strand
TATTATTGTAAGTAAAGAAACTCTTTGAAGATTTTGATTGAATATTCATATCTATTCTGGAGTAGCTATCTTTTTCAGGTCTATAGTATAAAAAATAATTCCAGTGATAGCTAGAAAGTACAATATCACGACCATAGCTTATTGGATTTGCCAAACTTGATGCAGAAGTCAGTGGAGAAATGGTTTGAAATGCATGATTTTTTAAATTAAAATATTGTGAATCTGTTATCAATAACTTTTCAATTTTAAATCCAATATTGTAATATAGTTCTTATTTTTAATTTTACCACAAAGACAAAAAACATTATTTGCATTTGATTTGTTTGTTTTACCAAGTAAAAATTCACTTGAATCTTTGAGCCTTTTGTATATCTCATGAGAACATGATTTGAATTTTATAATATTATTTTCTTCAAGTATCTTAAAAATATTTGATACTTTCCAAAGCTTGGATTCTTGACTAAGATTTATATTATCATGTAAAATTTTACCAAAGTAATCATTAGTGGGATACTCAGCTGAAGACATAATTTTTTGAGTATAAGCTCTAAGTATTGATATTGTTTGAATGATTTCAGATTCTATCTTGTATGTATTAGCCATGATTTCATTAACAAAAGTGGATACTGTCTTTAATACATCTTTTTGAAAGTCTTGTAAATCTTCTATAGCTTCCATTATCCTTTTTATAAGTCCAATCTTTTTTTCCATACTAACATTAAGTACAATCTGATCAAAGTTATGTGGCTTTTCAGTTTTAGTCATCATATAGAAAGCCATGTGATTTCGCATGAAAATATAGGTGTCTTAGAGCATAAGCACTTGATAACAACATCATCCCTGCAATCTTTTTCAAAGCAAGACATATTTATAGACATTTTTTAAGGTATTTTCTAAGGTATATTTCTTGTAAATTATTGTTGTGCAATGCTCCTCTTAGCTCTAAGAAGAGGATTTTAAGTAGTAAAATCTTTAACAAGATTTAAAATTCATAACAGGAATAAGCTTCTATTCTAAATAAATTTAGTCCTATTTATAAGTCTGCATTTGAAGTATGTCGATTTATAGGTTCTGATATTAATAAGATGTGAAGGTATATCCCATCTATGCATTCCTTAATGGTACACTATATTCATTTCTTTTACTGTTTTTCAAAACAACAATTTTTATCTGAAAATGCTTGCTAAGTTCTTTTAGTATCCTATCAAACTTTTGATATTCATTATTAGATGTTATTATATCTACTATATTCAAATCCTAATCAAAAAACCAACTCAAAGCTTTGATTCCGCCTATAAACTACATATTCAAATGATGATCATCATCAATTTTTCCTCCGCCTATAAACAATTTATTATCAGGCAGTCCACAAACAATTGGTAAAAATACAATATTTTTAAGCAAAATCGGCATTTGTTCTATTTTATGATTAGTTAAATCCAATTTTATAATATAGTTCTTATTTTTGATTTTCTCACAAAGACAAAAAACATTATTTGCATTTGATTTGTTTGTTTTACCAAGTAAAAATTCACTTGAATCTTTGAGTCTTTTGTATATCTCATGAGAACATGATTTGAATTTTATAATATTATTTTCTTCAAGTGTCTTAAAAATGTTTGATACTCTCCAAAGCTTGGACTCTTGACTAAGATTTATATTATCATGTAAAATTTTACCAAAGTAGTCATTAGTGGGATACTCAACTGAAGACATAATTTTTCGAGTATAAGCTTTAAGTGTTGATATTGTTTGAATGATTTCAGATTCTATCTTGTATGTATTAACCGTGATTTCATTAACAAAAGTGGACACTGTTTTTAATACATCTTTTTGAAAGTCTTGTAAATCTTCTATAGCTTCCATTATCCTTTTTGTAAGTTCAATTTTTTTTTCCATACTAACGTTAAGTACAATCTGCTCATAGTTATGCGGCTTTTCAGTTTTAGTCAGCATATGGAAATTCATGTGATTTTTGCATGAAAATATAGGTATCTTAGAGCATAAGCACTTGACAACAACATCATCTCTGCAACATTTTTCAAAGCAAGACATATTTATAGACATTTTTTAAGGTATATTTTTTATAATTGTTGTCTATCTAAACTAATTCTTTAATCTTATTTGAGTAATTAGTATCATAAATGCAAAAAATAGTCAAGGCTTTAGGATCGAAAACAAATATATCTGCTACATTTCTGAAGAAAATTTGTTCATTATATTCGCAATACTCTTTAATAACCCATCTATTAGGAAATTTAAAATCGCATATTATTTCCCAGTCATGTAACCCGTTTTTAGCTTGGAAAATTTTATTTCATAAATTATATATACAGTATTATTGTAAGTAAAGAAACTCTTTGAAGATTTTGATTGAATATTCATATCTATTCTGGAGTAGCTATCTTTTTCAGGTCTATAGCATTAAAAAATGGTGCACTATATTCATTTCTTTTACTGTTTTTCAAAACAACAATTTTTATCTGAAAACGCTTACTAAGTTCTTTTAGTATCCTATCAAACTTTTGATATTCATTATTAGATGTTATTATATCTACTATATTCAAATCCTAATCAAAAAACCAACTCAAAGCTTTGATTTTTTTGAAGATTGTGCTACCTGTAGTATAAAATAAAAAATACAGTCGAAAATTAGTTAAAGATAGAAAAAGATTATAGGCTTATGAAAGATTGCCTTAGATTTGTGAACTTTGATAGTGTGTTAAGATATGGAGCTAGGCAATTTTCTGGATAAGAAAGTAAAGTAAGGTATAATGATAATAATTTTGGAATGATTTTTATGACCAAATACTTCGATTTCTAAGTATCATTATCATTAAGTTATAGCATAAATTATATTTTTATTAACCAGAAAACTTTATACACAATAATATTTTAACCGAATTTCTTATATCCTATATTAAAATTTACAATCACATATAAGTTTTTTAAATAATTTAAAAAATCATTAGAATGTTGTCTTTTAACAAACTACTATTTCACAAAGGTATTTATTTCAAAACTTACAATTCTCACGAAGTTTTCCTCAATTATTTATAAAAAAAAAGTTCAAACTACCATAAGCATCCACATCTCTTCCCCATACTTTCATTCATCAAATCAATAAATCTCATTCTAATAAATTCCTTACTTTTTACTCATCTCTATAACTCATCCTTGCTTTTACTACTAAAATATTCCTCCATTTTTCCAAAATATTACCATCATATCTTCCAAGATCTAAAGTTGTGTCCATAAACTCTCCTCATTCACATATAAAAACCTTTCTGAATACAAACCAAACACTAAAAAATCTATTCCATATTTCAAAACAAGTAGAACACCCATTTATAAATATACTATATGAACTTTATAGTTAGCATTGAAAACTTAAAAGACTCTATCATCTGTTTAAGCGACCGTGAAACTGAAGATAGTATTGCTTCATCACCAGTTGATATTTTCACAAAGCATAGTACAGTATTTATTCCAAAACATCATGCAAATATCTTCAGACTTCCCTCTGAGTCTAGTATAAAAGAATTACAGAAATTAAGTACACAAATATTAAAAATATTAGAAATTTTGGATGAGACTGTTCCTGTTGTAAATATTCGAGACGAAATGTCGATGCAGAATAAAAAAGTTATTCTCCAAATGCCAGTAGCAAGAAGGACAATTAAAAGACCAAATTTTTAGTTTAAGTTTTTTGGTTTATAAATGGATTTTATGTAATAATTACTTAAAGCACTTGAAAAATTGATTTAGATTTTTAATATAAGAGTCTATGGAATATGGAAATTTATTAAAATCTATTTGGGGTTTAAAGTAGGAATGATGAAATAGGATTTTATATAAATTTACAAAATTCTTCGATAATCATACTAGATATTCAAAACTAAGTCTTTTGAAAATTTGTGATACATAAGGGAAATAATAAATACGTAATAAGTTAAAGAAAAAATAGGGAAAATTTTAGTCAGATTTTTATATATNTAGTATTAGTTAGGAATTATCGCTTGACTATTGTCCAGCCCTTGTTAATTATTGTCCAGCCCTTTTAAAAATTTGTGATACATAAGGGAAATAATAAATACGTAATAAGTTAAAGAAAAAATAGGGAAAATTTTAGTCAGATTTTTATATATATCGAAACTATAATTAAGTTTATGGACTACTATTATGAAGTATCTTAACTAAAAGCTCATAATTGCATGAAGAATATTTTATAAATCAAAAAAAAAGTTAAAAAATTTACACTACAGGCGATCGGGATAATAAAAAAAACAAGTTAAAATATGATTTATGTAAAAAATCAATTTTTTTCAAAGCATTTGTTTTGATAATAAGAACATAAAACTATATATTTTATTAAATAAGCTATAATTATTGCACAAAGGAATTACAACGATATAGAAAATCTTAAAAAACTATGATTTATTAAATGCTTAATAAAAAAGATAAAATTAATCATAAAATGTATTAATGCCGTTAATTGTTATGGTCACAAATGTACATTCTAATTTATTAGCAAATAGTATCATTTAATATAAATATAAGTCTAATTTATTATATAAAACTAAATAATTTACTTAATATATAATCATAATATGATATAGAATATAAAACTAAATAATTTACTTAATATATAATCATAATATGATATAGAATATATTGAAATATAGATATAGCCACTTATACAAAAAAACTAAATATTATCTTTATAAATTCTATAACATAAATTTACTTTGATCAAAATATTTTATTAGTAAATACTAGGGTTTAAATTAAACATGCTCTATAAAGATATTAAAACAAGAGAAAATGCAAAAACTTATTAAGAAATTTCGATTTCAATATATTNTGCTCTATAAAGATATTAAAACAAGAGAAAATGCAAAAACTTATTAAGAAATTTCGATTTCAATAAAACACATTATTTTTCTAGTATTGGATTATTTTTTGTCTTTATGTTTTCTATAAATTCATATATTTTATAAAAAATGCAGGACCAATTTGAGTTATTTAATTATGATAACAAACCTAGAGATACGATAAAAATAGATCACTTTAAAGGAAAAGAGGAAGTATGTGTCTCTCCTCAGATTGAAAAGATTAAGTTTTACAATCAAAATTGCATAAATACTAAAAAGAATAAATTAAACACGAAAAAGTCTACCTTGGCTCTAAAACCTATATCAGAATTAAAGCAGGTTTTTAATTTATCGCTTCCAAAAATGTCCTTTAAAGGAGCTACAAGCAAAAATATAAAGCATAAGTCGATCAGAGCTTCTAAAGCTTCGAAAAATTTTGGCAGATTGACTGAACGTAGCCACAATAATGAAGAAATTGAAGATGATTCAGAATACCCTTATAAAGAAGTTCTTGATGAAGAAATAAAACTCAATTCTTCAGCTTTTAATCAAAACTTAAGGGCAAGACATTTAGAAATAAATTCTCATTCTTGTAAAAATTCGATGAATTATATCGATTTCCAAAACACTTTTCAATCATATCCTGAAAATCCTTATGAATCAATTCAAGAGTCTGATGAACCTATTTTGCCACAAAAGACAGAGATTCCTTTTGCCCTAGGCTTTAACACTAATCTCGAATCTCCGATTTCCCAATCAAATTTATATGAAATCCCTTCAATCATCCCATCAAAATCAAGTCTTCCGATTTCTCAACAAAACTCTTTAAATCAAATGCTTCCACCTAAACTTGGAGTTCCTCAACCATGGAGTAATGAATGGGTATTATCTTCAAAAACTAAACCTCAAATTCCTAATCCCAACCTAAATCCAAAACTAAATTTTTCATCTGAAGACCCAAATTATGTATCATTATCAGAAGATAACCCACTTATTCTAAAATCAAATAACATAATTTTCCCAAACATGCACTCTTTACCTCCTCCTCCTTTAAAAGCTTCTCAATATTCATCTGGAAGTATTACAAAATTTCCTTTACCTATGAATAACCCTTTGCCTCATAATATGATAATTTCTGAAAAAGATGATCTGGGAAAGATGGATTTTTTTATCCCCCCGCCACCACTTTTTAATTGTCCTCCTGTGAATTTTATACCTGTTATTAACTGCCCTATTGTGCAAAATACTTCAAGTTCTGTAGTTGAGGATAATAATTTATAGTATATTGATAGTTAAATTATTAGGATGATCAAATTATGTTTGATAATAAGGGAAATATAATGAAATTTTGTATAATTTTAGGTAAAAATACATAAAGTTTATAGAAAATATTATGATCATCATGATTTTAATAGGAAAAATTAGGACTATGGAGAAAATAATTCATATGAAAGGAAAGTCAAGATATAGATATAGGATTTTGATAGAAATTCTTGAGTAAAACAAGAAACCCAAGCTGGGAATGATTATTATATATAAAATACTGCTGAATGTTCTACTGTCTTTGTATAAGAAACACGATAGAAAATTGGGTAATTTATGGAATGCATAGTCCAGATGAAATATCCCTAGTTAAAATTTTATATAATCAACCATAGATATCATACCATATTTCAAAAAATATATTATTATAAAATTCTTCCCAACCTAATTTATCCTAATCTCTCAAACAACCCAAAATTCCATATAAAACATAAAATCTTTCCCCCCATAAAAAAAAACTTCATCCAATCTATAAAAACTTTCAATCCTTCCTAAAATTAAACCCTACAATTATCTCTTCCATAAATTCATAAATCAGCCATATTCCAAGAATAACGTAAATTCAATAACCTAAGGCTTATACAAAAATGGAACCTGATGGCATATGTGGTGATATAAACATTAATAATGTTGAGAACGACTATTTATTCCCATATCTTCCTGAAGAGTTTCCAGATTATCCAATACCTGAAAGCTACACTCTGCATAAAAATCATCATATTCCTTTAATTCCTGATATTCCTGATGACTTTGAGTTTGAGTCAGAAGCTGATTTCCTATCCAACTTTGATTTCAGTCCTGATCCTTATGCTTCAATCCAAGCATTTCCTAGACAACCATACCAGCAATCCAAGCCGATAATGAGTTTCTCCGAAATCTCTGAAGAAGACACAAAACACACTGAAAGCTCTTCATTTTATTATGAAAAGCTCAAAACCCTTAGAGTTATCATGAAGGAAACAAGGTTTTTAGAGTTCTCAGCTAGGGAAACGGTCTTAAGTCCAGGAGCTCTGTCTCGGGTAACAAAAGAATTAAAGGTTTTAACCACGAGTTTACCTTGCGAAGCTGTTTTATTTTATATAAAAAAAAAATTTTCTATATAAAAACTCAAAAAAAACATAGTAAAANCTGTCTCGGGTAACAAAAGAATTAAAGGTTTTAACCACGAGTTTACCTTGCGAAGCTGGCGGGTCGATATTTTGCAGTTTTATTTCGTCTAATTTATCTTTAGCAGAATCTTTAATCTCAGGGCCAGAAGATACTCCATACGAACATGGTCTTTATTTATTCTCAATACAAATCCCTAGTGAATATCCTAAAAACCCCCCTATAGTTCAGATTTTAACAACTGGTAATGGTATGATAAGATTCAATCCAAACCTTTATAACAATGGCTATGTATGTTTATCAATAATAAATACATGGGGTGGAAATCCTCAAGAACGTTGGAATCCAACTTTTAGTACACTTTTACAAGTTTTAGTGTCAATACAAGCTCTAGTAATGGATTGTAAAGTTGTTCAAAAAGAACCAGGATTTGAAAACTATGATGAAAAATCTCAAGAAAATGAAGCTTATACTTGGTGTGTTAGATATGGGAATATGGCTTATGCTGTACTTGAGAATTTGAAAAACCCTCCTAAAGCTTTTACTGAAGTGGTACAGAAACATTTTTATATGAAGAAAGGGCAGATTTTAGCCACGCTAGTAAAGTGGCTTGAGGAAGCGAAAAGAGTTGATTTAGATTGGAATTCAGCGATTGTGGTTAATCATAACAGGCAGGTGATGAGTTTGTTTATGGAAAAAGGAGTTTATAATGTGTTTAAGGAACTTTATGAGAAGATTCGAAAACAGTTGGATAGTGTTTAATGTTAATAAGCATGATTTGGAATAGGAAAAGGATGTTTGGAGAGAAAATGTTTTTTTTATTAGGATAATTGGTATTGCAGTGGTTTTTGGGGTATTATGAAATTGTATTAGGATTCCCATTATAAATAGATAATATATATAAGAGACAATCAAAATTGCAATAAAAAATCTTAAGAAACCCATATTATTAGCTTTTATCAACACACAAAATCTTAAACATTTTAACTTGATATTTATGCACTAATTAAAATATATACATAATCTTACAAGCCCTTATAATTTTCACTTAATTTTAAATCAAAAACCTCAAACCCCTCATCCATAATACCGAAAAAACCTTCTTTTCACGCTGATCATCACATTTTCATCCAAAAAAAGCGAATTTTTATCTAATACCAACTAAGTTAATAAGAAACTATCTATTCAAGGAACTCCTGCCAGAACTGTGACATAGCTTGTAAATGGCCTGAATGTTTCTGAGACACTTCCAGTGCAGTTTTCAGTCTTTTCACTTCATTCTCAAGTTCTTTTGTATGATTCCTCTTACGTTGAGCCTCACGTTCCTGTTGTACGGCTACTCTTTGAAGGAGTTGCCTTAGATCGGATACGGTATTCATCAAAGACTCTTTCTCAGTCTCTAATCGGTCGATGGTGCCGATCAGGATCTTGGCCTGCACCGTCTCCCCTTCTATCGTATCCTCACATACGCTAACAGGTGTAGGCCAAGATTTTTCAAATAACATTTTATAAGTCAGATATTAACCTATTACATAGGATTTTTATAGGAGAAGATAGGGTAATTAGGATTTTTTTGAATTGAAGTTATGAGGATGTTTTAGGGTTTATATTGAAGATTATTGATTTGAGAGAATTTATGGCGGATTTTGGGTTGGGATATAGGCAATAATTTGATTATAAAAAATGTGGGTTTTTAGTTTTGGCAGGGAAGAGGCTTGAAATGCATGCTTTATGGTTTTTATTAAGCTAGGTAGGATAAAAATTTGTCAGGCTGGTGTTGGTGAATAATAAAAAGGGGTGCATGGAGAAAATTGGTTTAAAAAATGTGATGAGATAATATAAGCTATTGTTGGATTTATGTGTTAGTGGGATTAAAAGATATGTGAATATATTATGAATTAGGGATTTAAGTTAAGTTTTTGGCTAATGATATCATAAAAAGTAAGCCAAATGAAAACATAAGGAAAAATTATGGGCTAGTATTTATACTTTTTTTGCATTTATATAACTTTTTAATTACTAAATTATCATAAACAAAAACTAATTTAAATTTATCAAAAAACCTTAAACTTCCAAAAGATAATAATTTTAACATTACAAAATTGAGTTAAACAAGTAATAATCATATCTAATTTTTTAATAAATTCAAGTATTTCTTAGTTAATACTTATAAAATCTTTCTCATTAGCATGACCCAAACACTTTATATTAACTATCTTTTTTCTTAGTATCCTGCGTACCAAGAGTATAATAAAATACCCAAAAAATCGCTAGCGTAATTAACGACAAAACAGTCAAAGGAATGAAAAGCACATTTTCCATATCTTCAATATCATCTTCATACCAACCTGCTAAAGCTATTGTCAATCCTCCGATACCTCTTGCAAGTGACCCTACAAATACAACAATAAACCCAGCATTAAAAATTCCAAGGCTTAAATGTGGTGGTATAACCTTAGATAATAAAGAAGCTGTGACAGCATCATCAATATTCATGCCCATGTACATAAGAAATGTACCTAAAATATATTGGATTTCATTAAGTTCATCAAAGTCAATTAAAAGACAGCATCCAACAGCTGTAATCAATAAAGCCCATCTAATAAATTGCCTATCTTCAAATAAATCTGAGGTAAATGCTATGAAAATATGCACAGGAGCTACAGCAAGAGATACCGCAGCTAAGTAAACACCAATAAAGTCCATAGGCCAGCCGAATTCTTCTGGGGCAACAATAGGAATAGCTGTAACATAACTTTCATGAACAATTCTTGGGACAATCAATGCTATAACCGTTAAAGCAGCTGGAAATAAACTCAAACTTTTACTATATTTAATTTTTTCCTCTGATAATTTCACTATCTCCGGCTCTTTAAAATATAACAATGTGAGTACTGTATATATAATCCAAATCCCAGCCATAAGTAAAGCTGGACTATTAATCCCATTAACTTCATATCCTTTAAATTCAAATTCCATCGAATACAATCCAGCTGCAACAATAGGTCCAAGTCCTCTTCCAACAATACTTCCAGCAACATAGAAACTGTTCCAAGTTGTCCTAGATTTCAAAGATACATAAGTTGTGATATATCGTCTATTTATAACCCTCGCTGTGCCAATGCCAATTAAAAGCCTGCCTAATAACAGCATTGCAGCACTTTTATAATCATATGCGAAAAAGTACACAAAATTACCAACAATTTCAAATATGCTACACAACAAAGTTGGCCATTTATATTGATAACTAGTCCAAAAGCTTAAAACCAAAGCAAAACCAAACGACGCTGCCCAATTAACAGCATTTAAAATCCCAGCAAAGCTTTTATCCATACCCACATGCACAGAATAATCCTTTGCAGCTAAAGTTAACATATAAAGGTTAGTCAAATGGACAAAAGCGCTTATAACACTAAGAAACAAAGTCATAAAATCAGGATAATCAGGTTCTTTAGGGAATAATTCCATGTTTTCTAGTTTACTAAGTTCTTCTTTAACATTATTTATCAACAAAGACAAATGTTTAAGATCAATATTCTGTGATTTACTCAATAAAGGTGTATTTATTTCTGAAAAACTTGATTCTCTAGGTTTGAGTATATAAAAATGCGTGAGGATTATAGATAAATTTTCTTTATAAGTTGGTAAATTTTGCATGGATTGTAAGGTTTCATTGTTTAAAGATAAGAATTTGGATTTAGAACCTGGGCTTAAGGATTCTAAACGTTGTAAGCATCTTGTGACAATTTTCAGGTTCCATGAAGAAAAGGAGATTTGGTTTTTGAGAAGTCTTGTATAGAATTGAAGGTCGGTTATTCGATCTTCTAAGGATGCTGAGGACATTTTAGAGGAACGTTCTTGGAGAGAGGAAGAAAATGTGAGGATTATTGAATGTGAACGCTCGAGTTGGCTCGAGATTAGAGGGAGGATTTCTTGTTGAAGGGATTGTTTTTGGTCCCGAAGCTTACGGATAGCTTTTTTGATGGACTTGTAGTAAAGGTAGCCGCTTTCCCATTCAAGAATTATTTCGTCGATTAGAGATTTGCTGAACCTACCCATTTTACTACTATGCAAGTAGAAGATTTTATGAAATAAATGGTTTAATTGTGGGAGAGGGATTTTTAAAGTGCTTTGGGGAATTTGAAGAAACTATGATGAGGATTTTGCGTTGAAAGTTAAAAATCACTTTTAAACTAGACTTAATAGATTATCTCCAATTTTTATGACTTATACACTCTATTGTTTTTTTTTTTCAGGATTTTTCTACTTTTTTCATATAATGTTTCCCATTCAGAAAGCTCTGTTTTTAACGAATGGACTTTTTCGATTTTCTCAAGTTTGTATTTTAATATTTTTCTTAAGTATTAAATTCTTTTTTTGCTCTTTGAATTTCGTGGTATTTTTTGTTTTAGTTTCAAGAAGGAATTATCTCACTTTGGAGTTTTTTTGAAGACTATTTCTATCATTTCTATTATTTTATGTTAAAAATGCAGATGCTCCTCTAATCAAAACCCAGTTCCTTCATCTAATTTCCAAAAAAATCATATTCAACATACTAATAAAATACCTAATTTAATAGCTTAGCCTGTTTCAAATGATAAACCAACAAGCTTTTTTCTTCTTCATTAAACTTCCCATTATGCCCACAATTAACAGGTATTAAAAACCCATACTGACTAATTTCATTCCCATCTTCATCACGTATAGTCAATTCTTCTGTAATACTTCTATTATAATTTTCAAAGCATTTAAGTACTTTTGTCAATCCATTTTTTAATAAACGAGCCTGTCTACATAGTGCTACAACATTTGTATTGACAACAAACTCATTTTCTCTAAAAATATCTGTTAAAATATCAATAGCATTTTTAAGCTTTTGTAAAGCTTTTTCTTTACCTATAGCATTAGTACCAATTGGTAAAAAACTTCCCCATAACTGTAAAACACGAATCCATAGAGAAAGCTCAGTTGGACCTGTGATTTCAATAAGAGGAGAACCTCCAGCATCGATTTCAAGGGCGTTATAAAGTTTTATGATAATAGAATTTGTCACTTCATCTTCTTGATTTTCATTTTGGTTCCCAACAAGGATATACATGCTGTTGTGAGTGCTTTCAAAGTTTGACTCGCGGGAATCACGCATGCTCGCAAGTTCTTTTGGTTTGAATTTCGACACATATCCACAAACTGCTATAATAGCTTCAGAGAACTCATTTAAAGTCTCATTGTCTAAATCATTACAATTATGACTAAAGGCAATTCCTCCTTTAAGAGAAGCTTTTTCAGGTATAATTTCGTCATTAGGGTCACATGAGAGGACTTTATAACATTCAGCTGAAACAAAATCTCCCATTGTATTATCTTCCCATCGTGACAAGCATTTAAACAAATGTTTATTCAAAGGGTGAATTCTTGAATGCACTAAATCTGGAAGGGAACAAAAAGTTCTATCTGTGAATAAAAAAGATATTGGGTTCTTTGAAGCTATATAAGAAGCGACCATACCACCAATACTTTCTCCATGAATGCCGATTTTTTGATACATTTTAACTTTAGCCAAAAAATGGTAAATTGCTTGAGCATCTGTTTTTAAAGAAGATGAATTTGGGGTACCTTTGGTTCGACCATAGCCTCTATAGTTCCATAAGCATAAGTCGATGCCATTGTTTATATAAAAATCAAACCAGTGATTCTGATAACAGGCATATTCATAAAGTCCACCGTTTGGGTTGCAAAATATCATCACAGGTGCATCAACTGTTCTTGTAAAGTTTTTTGCCAGAATACAGTCAACTTCCCCATCTTCACTAGTTACCCAATATTGTTCACAAATGCAGGTTGACTGCAAAATCAGTCTTAAAATATCCAAATTAGTAAAAATTCCTTCAAAAGCCAAACTTCGCGGAAACCTAAAATCAATCATTGGGCTTAAAAAGTTCACAAGCGTATCAAAAGCTTCAATCGTATTTTTCAAGCTCACATTTTCTGGAAAATCATCTAAGGTCACATTAGACCAATTATAGTTTTTTGTATCATTTAAAGCATCCCAAAAGTTTTCAGACTGTTTTGGAAAGACCAATATTGTTTCATTAAGGGTTTTGTGAATAGAGTTTATGAGTTTTTGGAATTGGATTTGATATTTGTTTAAAGCATTTGTTGGAATTGTGTTATAATTTGAGATAATGACTGATAAGATTTCAAGGGATTCATGGAGTTGAATAGAATTCTTTTTTATATGGGAAATTGTTGAAGTGTTTTGAAGGAGGAGCTCTGAAGCGTATTTAAGTTCTTGTAAGTGGTTGATGAAGTTATGGATAAGTTCGCTTTCGAGACCTGCCTGCCACCATCTGCGCCATAGGATGAACGACCCAGGAAACATAGCAAATTTGGTAACCCATGTAGCCAAGTAAAAGATTATCAGTGCTAGTAGAATTATTCCAATAATAAACCCAAAAAATGAAAACCATAAATACAGAAAACCTAAGAGCACAGCACTAGCAATTATGCTTAAGTACACTTTTTTAATAGTTGCCCTTATATTTTCCATATATTATATGTCTATAAACTATAATATCCTAATAATCATTCACATTCTTCAAATCCTCATCATCTCCCAATATCAACAACTATATTTTTTAAACTCTGTAATTTCACAAACTCTTCGTAACAAAAAAATCAAAATCCTAATTCTAAAATAAAAATGCTTATAATGTTTAATTCATCATATGATCCCTTTTCTAACATGCTAGTTCGGCCAAATCGATCTCCTCTATTAAAACCTGTAATAATTCATAGCCGAGATGTTTTAAAAATATCTCGAAGTGCAGGGAGTATAAGAGATCGAATAAAATTACCTCCACTTGTCCATCCCAAAAGTACAAAAGCAGTAGATAGGAACGCAATGCAAACACCTTATTTTCGTATAACAAAAAATCATAAAAATCTCAATCACCCTGAGNCAATGCAAACACCTTATTTTCGTATAACAAAAAATCATAAAAATCTCAATCACCCTGAGGATAAAAGTATTAGAAAAATTTGTGATCAAGATATGAGTTTTGGAGATATTGATGAACAAGTTAGTGGGTTAAATAATATTATGCGTAAATATAGATCATAATATGTATTATTTTTTTATTGTAAAAAGTGNGGATAAAAGTATTAGAAAAATTTGTGATCAAGATATGAGTTTTGGAGATATTGATGAACAAGTTGGTGGGTTAAATAATATTATGCGTAAATATAGATCATAATATGTATTATTTTTTTATTGTAAAAAGTAAAAGAAATTTATTAAAAAAATTGTCAGAAGAAGACTTTGGAGTTTTAGTAGGACTTGAGGTTGTTAGAGGTTTTTAGAAGAAAAGTGAGTTGATTATATGTTTATAAAGATTTTTGAAGTGGAGGATATGATTTTAAGTTGGATAGAAGGTGGGCTTGGATGATGCTTATAAGAATTTAGGGATCTTTAATCATAAGATCAATTTTAGGTTTGAATGATTATTTCATATGAAATTCAGTTAAATTTATAATAATATGAAAGGATTCTTCAAAAGATCAAATTTGTTATATTATATATTACTAAATCATAACAAAAAACTAATCCAAATAAAACTTAAAAATCACAACCTTTTCATACAAAATTTCTAAGCAACGTCAGACTTCTTTTAAAACTTTAAAAATAACGCCACTCATCAAAAATATAAAAAAAGTTAATTTCCAATCAAAAAATATTCCAAGTCCAACCAATCCTCCACAACTTGCCTTACTCCCACAACAAACTCTTTCTAATTCAACTTCTAAAGCACATAAATCATATAAATAAATGGCTGACTTGGACTTTCCTCCTGAAGAAATTGAGAATTTTAAAAAACTCTTCGACATTTTCGATAAAGACAGTTCTGGAGCAATCGATGTCAGTGATATGGAACAAGTTATGGAACAACTTGGTAAAGATCCTGCAAGAGCTAGGTCACTTTTAGATGAAATAGACCCTAATCATGATGGGAAAATTGGGTTTGATGAGTATTTAAAAATGCTTTTGAAAATAGAAAAAGAACTCGAAGGAAGCGCTCATGAAGCTTCACAAGATGCAATACAAGCAGAAAATAAAGTTTTAGATTTCTTACAGTTACTTGAAGAATATCGGCTTAAATGTGAAAGCGAAGGCAACTATAATGAAGCAAAAAAAGCGCAGTTAAAGTATGATGAACTTAAAAAAAAAGAAACTTTTAGACAGCTACAACAAATGAAAGAAGCACAAGAAAAGGAATTACATTCACTTGAGGATGCTCAGAACACTCAACTTGAAGATTTTAATAAAGCATGGGACAGCTACATGGCAGAATACGAAGCAACAGCTTACAAAAGCTTAGAAAAACTTAAAGAAAAGCATATTCAAGAATATCAAGAACTTATGGAAAAAGTTACAGCTGAAGCTCAAAAAAAAGTCAAACATTCTAAAGAACTCTTAGGACTACGACAAAAACAGCAAGTTTTAGCTAAACAAAAATCATATGAAGAAGCTGAAAAAATCAAAGCTAAAGCTGATCAATTAGAAGAAATTGAAGACGAAAAAAACGAAGTCATAGTTAAAAAAATCATAGAAACCAAAGAAAAAAAGCTTAGGCAACAACAACAAATGGCCTTAGCAGCATTATTGAAAAGGATTCAAAGAGATAGAAATGAACAAATTAAACATAGGGAAATGGATTCAAGTAGACTGATTATGAGGAATAGAAATATTGTAAACAGTTTGGTAATTAAACAGAATGCTGAGGCAAAGAAAACTTTACAACAAGTTAAAGAGAATTTAGGGGATATCAAAAAGAATATGAAGAGCATTTCAAATGGATAAATAGTTTAGATTATTTAACTAAATTATTGTTTTTAAGTTTAAAGGTTTATATGAAAAAATGTTTTTTTTATGAGGAAAGGAATGTGAAAGTATTATCAAGAAGGAAAATTATGATTTTTATATGTAATGAGAGATTTTATAGTAAAAAAAAAAACTATTTGTAAAATGTCAATTAATGATATCATCAAATATCAGTACCAAAATCATAATATATTTATTAACTATTATATCCTTTAAAGCTAAAGATTTTTCTAGTTTTGTGCATTGTAGTTCAAATATACATTCCTAGCAATATCCAAAATCTCAGGCAAATTGTTTTTGGTTTTCTTCAAAATCATCCTAAATACTTTTTTCTTATCTCTTTCACTTGTAAAAATACTATAAAAACAAACCACCATCCCGGCAAACATAAAAAAAACTAACTCCAAGCATTTCTTCCCCCTAATAATCATATCATCAAGTTTCCTTTTTCTCAACAACTGAACATTAATCCTAGTAAGTTTAAAAACAATTTTCAAAATATTTATATCGCAAACCTCACAAAGCCCAATAAGTTTATTTAAAATCTCAGGGAAAAAACTGTCTAAAAAAAGGATATTCGCAAGCCCAAGTAAAGGCATTTTCTTCGATTCCCAAATCTGCTCATTTTGGCTTTGGACAATATTATTAAACATATCTTCAAGATCATTAGGAGGATTTCCAATTTGATTAATCAATAAATTAACTGAAACAAGTAAACTTTTATGTAAATAATCAGTAAAACACAGTGGCGTCAAAGCAAATATAATAATTTTTTCACAAATTTCTATATTGTTATCATCAATTTGTGGACGTGAATAAAAGCATTTGAATAGTTTTTCTAAACATGAGATTTGCCATATTGAGCTTTGTTGACAAGGAGAAAGCTCAATATTTTTTAAGTATGAAAGGACTTCAAAGAATTGGATTATATGACAAGATGTATAAAATTTAAGGTTTTTATGAAGTGATTCACGTATTGGTTTGAGGTTTATAGATGGTTTTTCTAATGCTAATGCAGATATTTTATCTATAATTGGGAACATTTCAGCACCTTCAGTTTGACAAAGAGTAGGCCGACTTTCAATTGATTTTCTACATATTTCAAGGTTTTCTATATGATAATCTTCTGAGTCTTTTATGATATCCGCATATGAATCCTCATTGAATTTCTCTGAGCTATTAAGAGAATTTGCTTTGTGGTTTGAAAGTATTATAGGAACACTCCACATTGCTTTATGTAAATTAGCTTCGGTTTTTGAGTTGTTTAAGTTTTTGAAAAGTATTTTTTCATTTGAATCACTTTTTACATGACTGTTGAAATTTTTGCAGATTGGAAGGTTTAAACTTTTTAAAGATGTATGTAAAGGATTTTTTTTGTTTTGAAGGGTTTCTAATTTTTGATTTTTTAAACAGAAAAAATAGTCTTTTTGAAAAGGTAAACTGGGTTTATTAAACGTTTTTTTGCTAATAGATTGGGCTGGAGATGCTACGTTATTTGTGAAGTCAATACTTTGGGTTAGACTTGGAACATAAGATTTTATAGGATTTTTATTATTGGATTTTAGCTTTTGAGGACTTGGACAACTGGACTTTGACACAAGAGGGATTTGAGGTATTTTTCTCTCGTGCAACTGAGCTTTAGGTTTTTCTTCCATTGTATTAGATTTATAATATAAAACCAGTGAAAATTGCTTAATAAGGATTGCTTTAATCGAGAGGGTTTTGCTATAATATTTCTTAAAACTCAAGATCTTAGTAATGAAAGATAATGAAGGAATTTTAAGTAGATTATTAGGATGCTTATTTGGATTATGAATTCTGAAAAATCACTGAAATGAGAAATGGAAATTGCTGGAATAAACAGTTTAGGTCTTCTTGAGATTAAGCTTTTTAATTATAAGAACTGAATGAAATAGAATTTTTAGGTATATATTTAATGTATAGATATAGATAATAAGGGTAATATAAGATTAGAACTTGTATATTGTTATTTTTACGTTTAGTTAGGAAGATTTCTTTTATTTGACCCTTAATAGAATGATATGAAATTGTAAAATATCAAAGGAAATATTGGTTTGAGATTTTATTCGCAGCTACTGTTAGATTAAGCTTTGGATTTAAGATTTTTATTATGAAAAATGTTTTGTTATTATTCTATTTGAGTTTATTAATGTAAAAGTAGTAAAAATCTTAATGCTTATGAATATTAAAATAAGGCTCAGATTTTTGCTTTATGTAGTGGCAGAATTATAAGGATTTTAGTATGATGGAGTTAATTGGAAAGCTTTTTGTAAAATTATATGACATTTTAAAGGAGGATATCCTGAAATGCTTATTTTTGTTAAAATAATCAAAATAAATTTAACTGATTTTTCTTTTATAATAGTTAGAATATATTGTAAGACATATATAATAGATGTAAAAAATGAAATTATACGCGATAGCATATAATAGTGAATTATGATGGATTGTTTAAGGAGATGATTTGAGATTCTTTGATATTTAGCTCATGACAAACTTTCAACTCTAATCTCTTTAAAGAACTTAAAATTTTCCTTTAATGATTTTTCTATTATAAATCATCAGTAATCATCATATAAATCTTAAGCTAAGCAATCTTATCAGCCCAATCTTATAAAAAATAGCTACTACATAATTGTTAATTATAATCATTTTTCCTAACCTAAAATTTATTTATGTTTATATCCTTAAACTTTCCTATAAAGCTTAATATCTTTAATCTAAATCAGCATTTCTACATCTTTAATCAACTCCAAAACCTTCCTCTGTCCAATTTTCCAATTAAGCACCAAATTCTCATCCTAAGTCCTTTCTTCCTAATTTTCCATAATCAACTTATTAAATTTATCAATTTCATCAAATGTTCAATCTCTTCATCAACCTTCTTCATCAATCCTACTATTCTCCAAAACTAATCTACCAAACTGCAATAATTAAAAGGTTCTTTAGAATTTTTTGTTGATAATACACTTTTTAAGTTAAATAAAGGTTTAACAATAAACAATTGCTTTCAATTTCTTCAAATCTTAGATTACAAAAAAATATACCAAGAAATTATCAGACTACATATACTAACTTCTCTTGAATAATCATAGGCTATGAAGTCTAAATAATTTCAAAAAAATATGCCTATTTGGATTGAAATTTATGTAGAATAAGTCTTAATTCTTTCTATATAAGATACATTTTTACCAACTTTCTAACCATATAAGGATCAGAAATCTAGTATAAAGAATAATATGATAATATCAGCATACAAGGCAATTGTATCACTCCAAATTTCTAAGATTAGACATTGAAAATATTCCCACATAAACAAGGACACAGATAGTTTGGTTATATCATCTAAAAAAAATAAAGAATCAATAAAGAAAACTAGAAAAAACTCTCAAGTTTTTGAATTCTATTAGGGAATACTTATATTACTTCATGGATTTGTTTTGATAAAATTAATTTTGCAGTTGCTGAATTTTTTATGGGAATTTTTATAGAGGTGAGATCATTGATAATTTGAAGAATTCCTTTAAAGACTTTGATCGATGGGTTATCGTACCAGAATTTGATATCTCCATTGTTAATTAATTTTATAAGTAAAAGTAGGTGTGTGAAGGATTATTGAGTATTTTAAGATGAAGATATTCGGAGTAGATAGTTTTTAAAAAGTGAGGGGATGATTAGTTAAGAGAGGGTGTTAAGGTTTAGTTACTGTTTTGATAGATTATTGTATAAGATTTAAATTGCCTTCAAATTAGTTTATGTTTGGTGATTAGTTGAGTTTAAGAGGGTAAAAAAATCTAATGCAATACTAACTTTAAACTCAAATATCATATAGAATTTCTTTAAAAAAATCAACAATTATCTCCTCTAATCCTCCACTTAATACAATTTCATAATCCGACCTAAATGACTCTTACAGCAATCTATCATTTTGCTTTTAAATCCATAAAATACACATTTTAATTCCTATAGTGTCAAGTTCATCTCGAAATCCAATCCTTACAAAAAATTATCTCAATCAACTTAAAATCGCCAAATCTAATACCATAAACCCTCTTCTAAAATCCTAAAAGTGCCTTTTTTCGAAATCTTACCAAAGCTTCATCATCATCCCTTATCTGCTTCTAATTTTCATCAAACCCAACTAATTCTCACAATTTCTCCTTAGCCATTATCATTCTTCTTAAGCCAATTGACTAATAAAAAATGCTTATCCGGCTCCTAAGCCCATACCAATGATTTAAATAAAATATGGTTTTCATCAAGGCTCTGTCCTTAATAGCATCATTGCTCATTCTTCACGTTCAGGCTGACTATCTCAGCTTTAAAACCTTATCATTTGTAAACTCTATGCAGGATGGCGACTATAAAGTAACAGGTCGAGTCGAATTGTTATCAAGTACTTCAAATACTATAGTCACCTCTTCTAAAATGACTGTTTACTTATACCTAAATCCAGTCGGGACAATCGAAGGGCCAGATTGGAAATTTTCATTATCAAGTGGTGCTTACGACTTTAAATTTGAATTATGGTGTGCTGGAACTTTTAATATAATTGCCGCAGGCATTGGGGTCACTCCAGGCATATCAAATTCTATAACTCAGACTAAAAATGACTGTTTCCCTGTTTCAATAACCTTAGACAAACATATAGTCTCAATCTATGAAGCTGTGCAAATCCAAGTATCTGGAGTATATGAAACTTTAGATACCCCAATACTAAGCAGTTCTTTTGAAGTATTTGAAGCTTTTAATGAAGATCTTATAGGAACAACTTTAATAGAAGGGACATATGGGCAAGCATCTTTTGAACTGAGTTTCGCTAAAGAAGGATATAAAAGATTAATCATCCTATGTGACAATTACTATTCGTCTTCTATAAAATTAACTGCTTCTGATAACTTTTATATGAAAATCAGTCTGACTACAGCTAAGGTAAGATTTAAATAGCCTACAAATACATACTCAATATTTGGAATCAAGGTTGAAATATACACTTTAATAGACCTTTTGGAGTTGCAAACAGAAAAAAACATCGACATAACTTTGCATTTATTTAAGTTTTCTAATGAGTATCCTGGACTACTTCAAGGCACTATAGCTAAAACAAGCTCTAATGGTCAAGCACAATTTGATGGTCTTAGCATAAGTCAATATGGGAATTTCCAAATCAATGCTACGGCGATTTCTTGTATACAATCCAATAATTTTCTCTTGACAATATCTCCTGGAGATCCAATTCAACAAATCATTGTTTCAAGTAATACTTTTTATGTTCAAATTGGAGAATCACTAATTGTCACAGCAAGTCTTTATTATAACAACCTTCTTTATCCTTACGAGACTAATATAATATTACTATCATCTTTATTATCTATGTCAGGGTTTATTGTCAAGACAACATCAACAGGTTCAGCATCTTTTGAAATTACTTTTAAAGATAAAGGTTCAACTGTGCTTTCTGCTATTACGAATTATGATAATTCTCAAGCTAAATTCACGAATCTCACTGTTTATTCTATTGATTCATTTTGTAAAACGGTTAATACGCAAGGAACTTGTATTGAATGTATTAAAGCAGCTGCATTGTCGAATGGGGTTTGCTCGTGTGTTAAAAATAGTTCATATAAAAAACCAGAATGCACTTGTGATAGTGGTTATGCTTATAGCAATGAGGTATGTGTAATATGCGGAAATTACTTTAAGGCAAGCGATATTACTGCTTATTATACTTCAGATTACTTTGGAATTTTTGTTAGATTTAACGATATTGTGCTGAATTCTACGAAATCTTGCAGTGATTTCGTCACTTTGCCAAGTTCTTTAATAGCTTATATCAGTCAATGCTATTGGTATAACTCGCGATCTTTTATCCTTGCATCATCAAAGCCCTTGCCTCCATTACAAGAACAACTATTATTGAATACTGACCTTAGACCAAAAAATAATAAATGTAATCCTCCTCCGAGCTCACTTCCAATTACAATATCCCTAAAATATGCCCTCCCTTCACCGCAAATCGAACTCTCTAAACCTAACTACTTTTCTAAGACCTGCTCATCTAAATTGGTAATCACAAACCTTAACACTCAGGAATACTATAATTATTCTTATGCAGCCGTATCAGCAAATCAAGCCTTAATTGACTATGTAGCACAACAAAATTCTTATATTTTGACAATCCCATCTGAATACCTTGTAAAGGAATTTTTGGGTATTACAACAAAAATAGTCAATGGACTTTATGGGACTTTTGATGTTGAGACTGATTATGTTGATATTAGAGAGGATAAGATTTTGATTGTTGATACTAATTATGGAGACTATCTTGGAATTAAAAGATCAGAAAGCGCTGAAATCAAAGTTGATATTCTTAGTAACTGTGATACTATTGGGGAATATATTTATGAATGGAGTTATGAATCTACTGAGTATATCAATTTGGATAGTATGCTAGCAAAAAGTTCTAAGCTTGGGGTGTTAAACATAAACAGTGGGGATTTGAAAGAAGGAGCTGAATATATTTTTAATATTAAAGTGACTATTCCTAACACTAGTGCTCTTGGAGAAACTAGTATTACTGTGGCAGTTGAAGAAGAGCCATTAGTAATTAAATTTAGTCGATGGAGTGGAAAAATTGGTGTGGAAAAAGACTTAGAAATCGAAGCTTATGTATCTGACCCTGCAGATATTACTAATAAAATCACTGTAACCTGGACCTGTACCCAAGGTACAGCAACCTGCTTAAACAACAAAGGTGAAGCTCTTTTTACAATTTTCATAGGAAATATTTTGAAAATTGGAAAATCTGATCTTAAAAATGGTTCATATTACCTTTTTGAAGCTGCAGCAAGCACAACTGAAAAATCCACTTCATTAACCTTAGAGTTAATAATTGACAGTTCACTAAAAGGCGATGTTCAACTTGAATCATTAGAAGGTATCATAAGTAATAGAGTACCCATAAAGCTTTTATCAAAAATAGTTTCCAACGAGGATTCAATTTTTTTATGGGAGTTCGACCCAAAAACTACATCAACAAAAACAATAAATTTAAACAAATCCTTCTTAGAAATCCCAGCTGATTATTTAGACTACGGAAAAACATATGAAATAAAATTAACAATGACATCAAAAATTGACAATAAAAGTACATATTCCTTATCATTTATAACAAGAAGTGCAAGGCCTACATGCGATAGTTTAAAAAGCACAAAATCTAATGATTTGTATAGCCTTGAGGGTTATAAGTGTGTAAGCCCAACAGGTACGACACTGCTTTATTATTTTGGAGTTAAAAGCTCAGAAGGTATTATTGATTGGATTACCCCAGAATCATCCTTATCATTAGCCTCAATAAGAGTGAAAAGCAATACTAAATTTGTTGTGATGAAGATTTGCGATGATTATGAATGTAGTGAAATATATTCTAATAGTTTACCCAAATCTATTAGAGATTTAGGTGTGCTAGAAGATTTCGAAGCAGAAATTCAGAATCCTGCTAGTACTCCATCGGCTATTGTGTATTATGCTCCATTAGCTGATTCTCTTATAACATACAATTATATCCTTACAATTAATGAATTTTACTTCTCAACAGCAATTATCAGTTCATCCACTCTTGACATTTATATTAGTTGCCTTAGATCTCTTTGTGAAAACCAAAATTATGTTTCTATAAGTGTTTTGGATTATTTAGCTAATTTTACAACATCAATTGTCAATCAGCTTACAGAAGATATTTTATCAGAACAGGTAACTCAGATTATTGAAATTTTTGAACCTAATATGCAATTGATGGATTTCACAAAAGTTAGCATATTGACTAATCTTCTTGGGGTTAAATTACTTGCGGCTAGTTTACCAGGGATGGACCCATTTATTTATGTTAGCGATTGTAATATTTATTCTGAAAGAATGCTCAGTGACAGAGTAAATCTTTTATCAACAATAGAACTGGATAAATCTTCAATAGTTTTGAATGAAAATTTCCAAATCAATGAAACTTATGTTTATGATATTTTAGTGGTTATTTACAATTTTACTGAACCTGTTTTTGATATAACTTTTTATAAATCAGGAACTTATGAGAGTTTTTCCCTTGTGCTTGATAGTGAGCAAACTGAAATTGAAATACCAACTAATGATAGTATTGTAGTGGAGATTGAAGGAAGTTTTGATACAACTTTAGATTATCATTGTTTGAATTTGTTAGATGATAATACTTGGGATACAGTTGGATGTACTATTAATAGTATTACAAATACTAAAGTTTCTGTTAGTATTTCTTATCAGTCAACATTTAAGGTTAGCAAAGTTATTTATCCATGTGGTATCGGAAGAGGACCAGTAATAGCTATGGGTATAATAATCTCTCTTTTCTTAACCCTTACAATGTTTTTCGTTTACAATGACTACAACACAGAAAAGATTTCAAAAATCAGTAGTATTTTATTAATCTACCCATATTCCAGCCTTTTCTTTGAGCAGCAGTTCTATCGTCGAGCTATACTTTCTTTGCAATTTCTCTGTAATTATCTAATCCTTTATTGTCTTATTGGTGTATTAGAACTTTACTATAACGACCCTGAAAATATGTCTAAAAAGCCTTATGGTGATTATTATGAATCTTCAATATATCCAGGAGCTATAGCTTGGGGTATTACTCAAGGAGTTGTTATCCCTTTCTTTATATTAAATTCTATTTATTTAAGAACGACAATATCCTTTTATATTCAAGCAGCTATTTGGTTCATTTTAGATGCGGCTAGTATTTTAGGGATTCTTTATATGACTGTGACTTATTGTCAGGTATATACTTTTTATTGGATTATTAATATACTGATTTTCACTGGATGTCAGATTGTTTTGGAAGTTGTATATGCAGGACTTGTACGGTTATTACTACCTCAGAGTGATAAACTTGGGCAATTAAGTAAGATTAGACAGATTCATGAGAATAACCCCTTGGGAACTGAAGTTGATGTTGTTAGAAATCAACCTAAGAGACCTTTTTAGATAGATATTTTAGATTTAAAAGTTAGTTGAGATAGTGGTTTTTAAGGATTGTCTTGATGTTAGGGTCAGATTAAATTCTAGTTATTTTTGCAGTTTTTTTAGAGCTGCTTTTTAGAAATATTATTTGAGTTTTTTGAATTTAGCTTTGGATATGGATTTAAAGAGGGATGTGGAAAAATATTTGTAGGAATAGGAAAATGGTCTTTGTGTATGTAGATTTCAGTAATTTTAGGTTAAATATATATCAATATAATGGAAATTTATGAGTGTTCATAAATATATATTTAAAAGTTGTGAGTAAACCAGAAAGATTATTTTATTATATATTAGCATATGCTAAAACATAACCATTTTTAAAGACGATTAATTTCATAAAAAAATCATGAACCCAAATATAAAATTCCCTCTAATATTCAAAGAGTTTATATTTACCATTATATAATCTTCATATAACAACATAAAATAAAATCTTTCTACAAACATCAAAAGCCTTATAAAAATTCAGTAAATTATCCTAAAAATGACTCAAATCACTCAGTCCTCTCTACAGAACTTATAACATAACTTATAGCTTTCTCTCTTGTAATATTAAACCTTTTAGCTGTTTTAACCAAACTCTTGCAATTATTGTAAAACTCAATAACTTGTTTTTTTATATCACAATTCTTTGGAGTTTTGTTTAGTTTTAAAAACGAGAATTTTTGGGTTTTGTTCGGAGCTTTAGCATGTTTTGCTATGGTTTTTATTACAGGGACTGATATTTCAAGTTTTTTCGAAGCTTCTTCAGGGCCTATTTTGTTTATTAACTGTAAAAGACAGTCTCGAACAAATATGAAAAAAGTGTGGTTTTCAGGGTTGAGTTTTTCAAGCATTTTCCGAATTGCGTCTTCACTTATCTTGCTTGCTTCTGAGGTTTTACTTAAACCATATATCAGACAAAGAATTTCGATATCGACACTTGGAGGTTCCATTAAGGGGGGTTTTATTAAAAAATATATATGATTAAGAAATTAACTGGGTTTAAAATTATAGACTGGGTATCTGATTTTAAGATGGAAACTATGAAATTAAGATAAAGTTGAGTGAATTTTTGAGGAGGATTGATGAAGTAAAGAGTTTTTTTAGATTTAGAAAGATGGAGGATGCATTTATGATTTTTATTGTTGGAGATGGATTTTTGATGCTATGAATTTTGCAAATTTAGATAGAAAGATAAAGTTTTTAGTCTATTTGGAATAGTATGTATGATTATTTACTCTATCAAATCAGGTGAGTTTACAATAAAACTTATAGCAACATCTCTTGGTATATTAAATTTCTTAACAGTCTTCGCTAAGCTTTTGCATGAGTTGTAATATTCAATAACTTGATTCTTTAGCTCTATGTTTTTAGAAAGTTTTGGTTCAGACTGCTGTGGTGCTTTAAGTGTTTTATTGGGTGTTTTAGAATATTTTACTATAGTTTTTAAAACAGGAACTGAAATTTCCAGCTTTTTGGCAGCTTCTTCAATTCCAATTTTCCCTATAAGATGAAGAATGCAGTCTTTAACAAAACAAAAAAACACATGATTTTCTGGGTTGAGTTTTACAAGCATTTCTCTTATAGCTTCTTCGCTCGTTTTACTAATTTCTGATGTTCTAGCAATCCCGTAGAAAAGCCCAAGAATCTCAATATCAATATTGGTGTTCAGATTTAGTTCCATTTACAAAGGGGGGGGATAACCTTGATTACTACAAACACATATTTAAAATCACTCATATAAACCTAGTAACATAAACTAACATAATTAATCATATAAATCTAAATTAAATCATGATACAAATCATACATCCTTCTAAATATCATATAAATACTTACAATAATAAAAAATTATGACAAATATTACATAAAGCAAACAATAAAATCCTTAACTATTACCCTTATCTTTAACAACGTAAAATCTGATAATTAACCCCATGAAAATTTCAAAAAACACTAAATCCACTAGCCCAAAAACAAAATATACCCATTTCCAAACATCAACATAATAAGTAGTAAAATAATAAGTAAAAACAACAACTGTAGATGAGCATATAATAATTAACCAAATAGATATCCAAACCATAATAATAAATTTTGTTTTTCTAAGCCATGGCATATAAATAATAGTATATTGAGCAGTATGATATGCTTGAACTAAAGACCAAGCTCCACATCCAATCGCAATATCTCTACTTGTTAAACCTAATAAACCAGGAAATTCTTCTAAAGTCCCATCAAAAGGTGTTGAATATCCATAATAAAAAATAGGTATCAGGCTAAGCAAAAGCAGTTTTGCTGAAACAACTTGTAAAATACTAGAAATTTTTTCTATAACATCATTTCTACTGAAAATGCTTATAAGGAAACAACTACTTAAAAAGAAGTTGCAGCATTTTGCTTTTTTGATAAGTTCTTTGGTTAAAATTAGTGTGATTGTAGATATAATTGATATTAGGATACCTGTGAAACAGACGTACAGAGGAACATATGATTTTCCTTTACGATATTCTTTGGCTTTAATTGAAAAAGACCCAGTTTGATAAGTTTCGATTTCCATATAGTTGAAGTTTATGCCTATAATACTACATGATGTAGATGATTGGGTTGTAGGTTGGGATATTTTGCATTCGTATACTCGATTTGTGTCGTAGTCACCATACATTTTTACTTTTATGGGCTCTGTGAAAGCAAGGTTTAGTTCTACTGGGATTTCATCAAGTTCAAAGCTTAATAATGTTGATTCACCTACCTTTGTAATTGAAAACTTTGAAACTATTTTACTTGGAGATTGATATTTAAAATACATAAAATCGTATAGTAGCAAATTTTCCATAGGCAAATTTTCTGAAAGCCTGATTTCGCTTTGATCCATATCAAACTTCTTTCCAGAAAACTCATACCCAAGCATTCTTACAATATAAAAAGTGATATTTTGTGCATAAAGTATTTCAGAGTTAGGAATTTTCCCTTTAAAAATTAAAGTGGCAATAAGATCAAAAAAGTCACTTATTATACTTTCATCGGGATCATAAGGAAGTGAAGCAACTAAAGTATCAAAAGATTCGCTCATAACTTCAAAATCGATACTTTTATTGTATTGAACAAGGATATCATTTAAAAGTTCAATAGGGTCTTGCGATGGTATTCCATCATACTCATATAAATATTGTAAGATATCTTCAGTAACATTTAAAAATGACATAATGACTGAAGGGTCGATATATTGGCTCATGTAATATTCAGTAAGATAATTGTATAATTCTTCAAGTTTCGTAGAGTTGTCAGTATAAGGCAAGTAATAAATAAGAGAGTTAGGAATATTATCTGGATCTTGAGTTTCATTTGTAAATAGAATAAGCGTGTCTTCAAGTTCTCTTGTTGTGTTCATTTCAGGAACAGCTTCATAGATACTACAAACATAATCTTGATCACAAACTTTAAGATAAAACATAGCTGGATTTTCAACTTTTAAATACATAGGCGAAACTAATAGCCCTGTTGTTATCCAAAAAAACTTCCCATCTATACCTTTTTTTCCGTACTGATATGTTACAAATCCTTCAGTATCAGGATCTCTACAATCAGCTCCAAATAGCCTCCATTCATTGTTCATATAAACAGAAGTAAAATTACTGCATATGGGTGGAGAATTTGAGTTTAAATATATAAAAACTGAAGGACCTTTGTTATTGACATAATTCATAGTAAGGCTTAATTTATATGTTGTTCCTGATAATAATGAGTAAGGTTCTATATTCAAATAAGAATTATGTAATTCAATAGCACTTTTATTTTTTGGCATAGGGGTTATTTCCCAGTCAAAATTTGTTTTATCTATATCTGTAGATTCTATTATGGGAACTATAACATTTTCCCCTGCATTGTTTAAGGGTTTATAGAGAGGTTTAATAATTATGCTCCCTGAAATTGAAAAATCAACACGTATCTCAATCCACCCAGAAGCGTTTTTATTGTTCATTTCTGCGAAAACGGTAAGATTGTAGATAGCTTGGTCACGAAGTTCAGATTTTTTTATTATTAAAGTTTTTCTTGATGCATGGTTAAGAAGCGTATTATTGTTGTTATTTCTACAATAATCATAACCTTCTAAACACACCCAATCAATAGTGTGAGGCTCCATATTTGAAGGATCGTCAGGATCATAAACATCAACACTTACTTCAAAATCCTTATCATTTCCAATTACTCCACTACTACGATAGAAGATTATTTGAAGTTCACTTGGAATTATAGTAACGTTTATTTGCGCTGAACCAGTTTTATTACCTCCATCAACATGAGCATGGAATATATATTTGTATCCAATTTGAAGCATTCCCGGTTCAATTATTGCTAGATCAGATCTAAGAGTATCACGAGCTATGCTACTTATATTAACTTCTTTGCCATTATCTTCTGGATTACTTAGTTTATAGACTTTTCCTGTTATGTTATAGGTAAGAGCACCGAAGTATCCACAGTTTTCAAGAATTTGGACTTTAAGAAACAGCAAATCAACTGTTCGCATTGAAATTGAGTTACCTGCTGTGAAAATCACCATGATTGTAGGATTAGATACTATTTTTATATCTCTTTCAACAAAAGCGAAAGTCGGAAATGTTTTGCTTGTAACATTCAAACTAATTGTTAGCATTCCTCCAGTCATCAAATTTTTCATAAGATAAATATATGATTTTTTATTATCTTCAATAATCTTAGCAAGTTTTTCATTGTTAGGAGTCATCTTTGCTTTCCAATTGTAAATATAATCTTCGCTAAGTGTTCTAGTAAAAACAATTGGATCTTTAATAAGGCATTCAATACTTATCAAATCAGGTGCAACTAAAGAAGCCATAGGTGCAGGCATAGGATATATAGTACTAATTTCAGTATCAAGTAAAGATAGCTCAATTTCATATCCGGTTCCTACAGCTTGGACAAGTGAAGGGTTAATAGAAACTATCAAATTTTGATCGAATATCGGTCGGTTGAATTGTATTTCCATCATAGTACTGCTAACCCAAATGCATACATCAGTAATATTAGTCAGTGTTGTTTTTATCGAATATACTTCTTTGCATGGAGGAACTAAAGTTTGATTTATTTGCCTTGCGAACTCGATGATAATTTTGGTATAATCCTCAGAATAATATGCAGAAATCTCACTAGGCTCAAAGTAGTTTCCTGATGTTATACAGTAGCCGTTACTGTAGTAAAAGTTTTCTTTACATTCGCAATTGCTTGTGTTTTGAGAAAAATAACTATTTTTTATGCAAGCACATTGCCCAGTAGTTGAATTTAGTATTGTGAGATTTACACATTCATAGCAAGTATTATAAGTTAAACCAACTGTGCATTTTTCATCATATACTGTTGCATTTGTTACATTGAAAACAGGCTCAAGAAATATATCAGGTGCAGATGTAGTGAGTTTTCATGTGAAAATACCACTTTCAACAAAGTAAACATAAAAAGTATGTGAACCAGAACTAGTAACAAAGGTTTGTCTTTCAGTAATATTGTTTGGACATTCAAAAATAACTTGTGTTGAGTGTTTGAATGGGGCAAAGTATTTGTTATCAAGGTAAACTGTTAGTTGAAAAATATGCCAAGTTATTGGATTTTGGTTATTTTGCAGTTTATACATTGAATATCGAATTCCTGCAAGACCTTCAGCAACTGTAAAGTTTATGCTATTTGAGTTTTCGGTCAATGAGCTAAAAGATGTTGCAGTGAAATCTCCAACTTCAAGAACTGTATAATAATCATCTTTTCCACTTATAGTAGTTCTTTCATCTATCCTTAATGATCCATCTTTCATTTTAAAAATCACATTTATTATATAAACACCTCTTTCGCTTTCTATATTTTCACCATTGTGATCATAAACTTCAGTTATAAGATGAAACCAGTCTACATTTAATTCAGGCATGGGACCTTCAATACGAATTTTTAGAGTATTTGTCTCAACTTTTATTATAGGTAAATGAAATACAACATCTGAAGAATCTGTTGAAATTATTATGTTATAATCTTTATATTGTGTAAACCATATTGTATGAGTTGTACTTGCTGAGTTAGTTGCAATTTGTATATCTCCAGAAATTAAATTGTTTTTACTATCTTTGAGATATACTTGCAAAGGAAGAATAAAATTAAGATCATCACTTCCAAAGAATAAGCATGTAATAACTAAATCAAAATTCAATGATACAGCTATTGCACTTGTGCTTGCTTCAATATCCTTTACATAATTTGTAATGAAAAACACTTGACTTAAATACTGTGTTGCACCTTTGACCTGTATTGAAAAATAAAAATATCCAGATGATAAAATTGTCATATTATTAAAGCAATAATGTGATTGAAAAGAACTTTCATTTAAATAAAAATACAAAGACCCAGAATTATGGCTATAAGGGATAAGATCAACTGTGGTGTTACTAAGTTTAAAGCGTGTCAATACATACTCACTTCCATTTGTATTATAAATATCAATATTGAAAAAATCATTACTATCTTCTGGTAGGCCTTCAATTTCATTTGTATAATAGTAAACATAAAGTGTACTGTTTTCTACATAAAATTCATATTCTCTAAAATACTCTGAAGAATTCGTAGAAATAGTTATCGATCTTGTTCCTGAATCTTGGAAGTAAACATAGAAATCTGCTGATCCAGTTGATGTTATAAAAGAAAGTTCTCCTGCAAGCTCAGGTTCATATAAAATTATCTCAGCTGGGAGTTTAAAAAGGAAATTATCATCTCCATAAATAAAAACAGTTATGTTAAATTCAAAATTCGCTGTAGGAGCAATTGTCATTGTGTTTATTTCAAAGTTTCTAACATAGTTTATTATGGAAAAAATAGGGCTTTCATAAAGAGTTGCGCCTTTTACTTGTATCAAGAAATAGAAAAATCCTGATGAGAGAATTGACATATTGTAATAACGATAGTGTGATGGAAAAGAGTTAAAATTTGATAATAAAAATACAGACCCGGAGTTGTCATTATAAGAGATAAGATCAATAGTTATATCACAAAGTTCGAATATAGAAAAGACATCTTCAGTTCCGTTTGTGTTAAAAATATCAAAATCAAAAGTATCATTGCTATAAATTGGAAGACTTTCAACTCCGTTTGTATAAATATACCCATAAAGAGTACTGTTTTTAACAAAAAACTCATAGTCACGTGTATAAACAGAAGCATTTGTAGAAATTGTTATTAATCTTGCTCCTGAATCTTGAAAATAAACAGTAAATTCTGCTGAACCAGTTGAAGTTGTTTGAGAAAGCTTTCCTCCAAGTTCAGTCTCGTTTAAGGTTATTTCAGCTGGAAGTATAAAAGTTTCATTATCATCTCCGAAAATAGAAACTGTTATGTTAAACTCAAAATTAGCAGTGGGCGTAGAAGTTGTTGGATTTACTTCTATAGTTTTAACATAATTTGTTATAAAAAAAGTAGGACTTTCATATTGAGTCGCGCCTTTTACTTGTATCAAGAAATAGAAAAATCCTGATGAGAGAACTGATATACTATTAAAACGATAATGGGATACTAATGAACTTGAAGTTAGGAAAGAAAATGAAGATCCAGAATTATCGCCATTAGGGACAAGTTTAAGTTCAACATTGCTAAGTTCCAATTTTGTAAGGGTATTTTCATTTCCATTTGTATTGTAAATATCAATATCTAAAATGTCTTTACTATTAGTTGGGAGGTCTTCTATCACGTTTATATAAAAATAAACATAAAGAGAACTCTTTTCTATGTNCTTTACTATTAGTTGGGAGGTCTTCTATCACGTTTATATAAAAATAAACATAAAGAGAACTCTTTTCTATGTAAAAAGCAAAGTTTTCAGTATAATCAGAAGTATTTGTAATAATTTCTATAAATCTTGTTCCTGAGTCTTGAAAGTAAACAATGAAATTTGCTGAGCCCGTTGAAGTTGTTAATAAAAGATCTCCTCCAAGCTCATTTTCAGCTAGGGCAATTTTAGCTTCTTGTATAAAAGTTAACCCATCATCGCCAAATATATAAACTATTATTTCAAATTCAAAATTAGCTATTTGAGTAAGGCTATTTGTTGTAATTTCTATATTTGAAACATAGTTGATAACAGTAAATTCAGATGTACTTACATCAGCAACTCCAGTTATGCTATTTAGTTTTGCAGTGAGTTTAAATTTCCCAGAGGACTTTATATTAAGATTACTAAATACCTTCTCTCCATTTTCAAGATTTTGTGTTAATACTCCTGAAAGATAAGTTCCAGAGCAAATCAATGTGCATTCAATTTTTAGGGTTATTTGATATCCAGAAAGGTTATTATCAGAGCTTTCTAGAGTTAGTTCATCAGAATTGTAGATGCCTATTGTTGCATCAAAAGTATCTAAGCTGTTTGTTGGCTATATAAAATTTACTGTATGGTTTAGAGAAACTTTTAAAATAAGGTTTTTAACATCAACAGTAACTGAACTAGATACACTGTCACAGGAAGTGGTAAAAGTAAGAGAGCCAGCTTGATCCTTGAAGACAACAAAATTAGACTCAGCATTTACAGTATTACCCACAGCATAAATGTTTAAACTTAAATCTTGCAGTGTCAGACTACAAATTCCAGTATAAAGTTCTTGATCTAATCTATAAACTTTAACATTAACTATAAAATCAAAATATCTACTAGGAGTGCTTGTGCTTGGTGTTATAGTAATACTACCTACATGATCTGTTAAACTAATTCCAGTAATACTATAGCTTAAAAAGAACACATTATTATCTTTAACTCTAATAGAATTTTCTCCAGGTGTATAAATCTGCACAGCCCCATATGTTAAAATGCAACTTGTTAGTGTATATGTATAAGATAATAATCCATTTGTCGAAATATAATTATTAGGTACATATTTTGTCCAAACATTTGAATAAAGAGTGTTGGTAATATCAAATTCCAAAGCGACAACTTTATTGTATAAAACTGAAGAAGTAAGAAAACTTGTTGAAAGACTGCAAAATGCTATAGTTAAAGAAAATGTATCTCTTGTTGAAGTTGGCTAAATAAAATTTACGATTGAAGTAAGTACAGTAGATAAATCAGTTTCACTAACAGTTAAAGTAGCACTTCCAGAAATTGACTTACAACTAGTAGTTAGGGTATAAGTTCCAGCTGTTCCAACATAAAAATTAAATGTTTTAGTCTGAAAAGTTACAGTCGCTGATGTAGAGTCTCCATATATGTTTTTTCCATTTGTATCAGCAATTATCACATTACAACTTCCTTGATATAGTGCATCAGTTGTATCATAAATGTTTAGAGTTACAAGGAACTGATAATATGTTTTAATAGATCCAACATTAGTAACTAGACTAATACTTTTTATTGGATTTACAATAGCAATTTGAGAAGTCACTGCTGGGGTTTCTGAATTATAGGTTGTAGCTTTAAGGAAAAAGGTTCCTGTAGTTTTGATTCGAAGTGAAGAAAATGTGCAGACTCCGGATGAAGAAGTTTTAGTCAAAGTCCCTTCTAATGAAGTTGAAGTAACATCAACATTAGAATTAAGCAGGCTTAAATAGCATGTGTAAGGACCACGCGAGGTTTCAAGGGAGGTACCTTCATTGTTGTAGATTCCTACAGTTAACGTAAAAGAATCACTTGTGTCGACTGGCTATATAATACTTACAGTGGACACATAATCTATTTTAAGCTTTTGGGTTAGGACAGTAATATAAAGGGTCTGACAATTATCCATACAAATAATTTCAATTTGCTTTGAACCTGAAGAAACAAAATAAACTGAATGCATTGAGGACGTTCCTACTGTTTGATATAAACTTGACCCAGACACTGCTATAAGGTCAGTTGTCGAACAAAGATCATAAAGCGTCACAAAATTACTTGAGTATGTTGAGGTTATTTCCACTGAAAAGGTTGCTGTGAAGTTTGATGATAAAGAACTTGGATTTACAGTTGTTAAGCATGTCACTGTTGATTTAGTTTGTACTAGTAACAAGAAGATCAGGAAAAGTCTAAGCATATTATTATAAGGTTTAATTTATGATAGATATTAAATGTATGAAACTGGAAAAAAGTCTGAGATATTTTAATAATTCTATAAAATGTAAGATAATATGAATAAATATAATATAGTCATTTAATTATTTTTATATGATATGTTTAGTTTTAAATAGGACAGAAAAATAAGTAAATAGGCTAAAGATTTAGAATTTGAAGAAAGAAATGAGCGGAATTTGAGTTTTTGCAATTCTTTTCGTTTGATTGTGTATATTATCTTAATAGGCTATAATTTTAAACTTTTTACTAATTTTGATGTCTAAATAAAAAAATTCCTATTAAACTATTAGCCTATGAATTTTCTTTATAATTACTGAGAAAGTAATAGAAAAGTCACTAGTTCGCTAATAATACATATAATTCCATGGTTTTCCTATATATTTTACAGCTTTTAAGTTTTCTTTCAAAAAATCTATTATTTTTACAGACAAACTTGAAATCCTATAAATTTGCAACATGTAAAATATTTAAGGGCTGATTAGTTTTGGTGTTTTTAGGAAAATAAAAAAAGTGCATCCTATATAATTTTTTTTAAAAATTATAATTCAGAACTTATAAACAGAAATCAAGAATTTATAAAAAATAATTGAAAATAACAAGTTGTGAATGGTTATCTAATCACTTTCATAAAAACAAATTAAAAAAACTTTAATTATGAAGATCAATAATTATACTCCTATGCATCATCATAAACAAAATAAGTTTTATGCTAAGTTTCCTAATTAATCCTATGATTAACTAAATAAAATCTTGTGACTAAGCTCATGCACACTTCAAAAAGTACTATATCAATAAGTCCGAAAACAAAAAACACCCATTTCCAGGCATCTACATAATAAGCAGTAAAAAATATAGTAAAAATGATAACCGAAGCAAAGCTTAAAAGTATCGTAAACACCGATATAACATTTATAAGTATAAGTTGTCTTTCTTTAAACCAATCAGCATAAGAAATAGTATAATGAATAGAGTGATAAACTTGAACCAAAGACCAAGCCCCACATCCAATAGCATAATCTATACTTGATAACCCAGACAAACCTTGAAATTCTTCAAGAGTCCCTTCAAAAGGTGTTGAATATCTATAATAAAAAATTGGTATCAGGCCAAGCAAAAGTAGTTTTGCTGAAACAATTTGTAAAACTCTAGAAATTTTTTCTTTGAAAATGTTTTTTTCAGAATTATTTTTTTTATAAATGCTTTCTTCAGAACTATTTATATTCGAAGGACTTCCACATTCATTAAGATTCATGCTTGACATTTTATCGTTTCCACTTAAATCATCTCCACTGAAAATATTTATAAAAAAGCAATTGCTAAGAAAGATACTACAGTATTTTGCTTTATTGATTTTTTCTTTTGTTATGTATAACATGAATGCTGATATTATTGATATAAAAATTCCTATTATACAAACATAAAGAGGAACATTCGATTTTCCTTTTCGATATTCTTTGGGTTTAATAGTAAAGGATCCTGTTTGATAAGTTTCAACTTCCATGTAATTGAAGTTTAAGCCTAAAATTTTGCAGGGAGATGAGGATTGCGATATATTTTGAGATGATACGCACTCATATATTCGATTTGTGTCGTAGTCACCATACATTTTTATTTTGATGGGTTCTGTAAAAATAAGATTTACTTCAACAGGGATTTCATCAAGCTCAAAGCTTAAATTAACAAATTTACCTACTTTTACAACTGAAAATCTCGAAACTGTTTTAGTTAGAGATATATACTTGAAATACATAAAATCATATAAAAGTAAATCATCCATTGGTATATTTTCTGAAAGATTAATTTCGCTTTGATCCATATCAAACTTCTTTCCGGAAAACTCATACCCAAACATTCTTACAATATAAAAAGTGATATTTTGTGCATAAAGTATTTCAGTGTTAGGAATTTTCCCTTTAAAACTTAAAGCGGCAATAAGGTCAAAAAAGTCACTTATTATACTTTCATCGGGATCATAAGGAAGTGAAGCAACTAAAGTATCAAAAGATTCGCTCATAACTTCAACATCAATACTTTTATTG
>MPUH01000742.1:0-37362 GCA_001970955.1 Stentor coeruleus | reverse complement strand
AAAGCATCTTTATAATTAACACATATGAAATATTCATAAAATTATAAGATTTTTTTACTACAAAAAGGAGTAGCTTAGAATTTTTTATATACAAATTGATTTATTTTTATTATAAATCAATAATGAATTAAAGAGATAAAAGTTAATTAGATAAGTTTGAATTATATGATTTGTGATGTATTAGATTTACGCTAGTGTGATTTGGTTTTTTTAACACCTGAACCTGGGTTAGTATATTTTTATTTATGTAAAAAAGATATGGGCTTTATATGATATAATTAAAATTAACAAGGGCTGGACAATAGTCAAGCGATAATTCCTAACTAATACTAACTAATATGATAAAATTAGATTTAAAGGATTTTATGTAGGGTATTCTTGATGAAGTAATTGTGATAAGATTTTAGAGTTTTATTCGTTTAAGCTATAAAAGGGTTAGGTGGAAAAATATTCCCACTAAAACCATCACAACTTATAATTTACACTTAATTGAGTTTGGCTTTATTTTATAATAGGCTTTAAATTTTTTATCGATTTAACCTTTATAAAAAATCAGGCATTTACTGGAGTAAAACAGTCTACTCAAAGAACTAATATTTAATAAATCGTAAATTTTAGCATGAATCAAAGCGAAGATCATAACGAAAAAGAAAATAGCTCAAATCCTTCCAGGTCAAGGCTTCCTAAAGAAGAACATCATCTAGTAAAAAGACCTCGTCCTTCAAAAGTTACTCCAATAGATAATGATATGAATGGCACATTAGACAAAACTTCTATTATGATGTCAAAGTCTAATCGTGTAAGAAGTATAGTTGATAAGCTTTCAACTTTCAATTCATCGAAAATGATTACTAAAAATAACACCCATGAAACATTTGTTAGAAATATTTTCTTGATTTTAACTTTGCAATCAACTATGACAATGATCGTTATAGCAATTGTGATATCAGTAGATGAGATTCGTATATCATTTAGTAAAGCTTCAAAAATACCTGTAAGCTGTGGAATCATTATGGCAATTATAGGAGTGTTTTTATTGCTTTTTAAGAACAGTGCAAAGAAAACACCTATTAACTATATATTATTTGCAGGGTTTTCTATAAGTAAATCGCTAATTGGAGCTTATATTTGTAGCTATTATAAGAGCCCTGCCCCTTTGGCTGCTTTTGTCATGTTTGCTGGAATCAATTTTTGTTTAGCACTATATGCATCTAAGTCCAAAGATGGTTTTAATATAAAAAAAGCAGTTCTGACAGCATTTATTGCATGCACTTTATTCTTTGCCTTGTCTTTATCATTTTCATATATGATCTATCGATCGATATTATATATTTATATAGCTATGATACCCTTTTCATTGTTTGTTACTTATGATGTTCAGTTAATGACTGGAGAAAGATTTTCTGAATACACATTTGATGACTATTTAGCAGCTTCTCAGATAGTTTATGTTGAGATTGTTGGGATATTTTTTTATATCTTATATTTATTAAAAAGATTTAGTGATTAAAAATCCAAGGTTAGAATGATAGATAGCTTAATGATTGATTTAAATAACTTAAAATACTTTAAATATATATTTAGTACGGTAAAATTGTATAAGCTTGCTTATTAATTATAAGTAAAAGAGAAAACTTATATCATTTTTAAAACAAAATACTGATTATGGATAGTATGATGGCAAAATCTGAAATAAAAAATTAATTTTGGTATTAGCTAGAGTTATATTTTTATATTGTATATTTAAATTCATATCTTGAAAATTTCTTATTCAAAACTTAATATAAATTTATCTTTTTATGCCCAAAAAACCTTCAACCTCTGTTAATTTTCAATACATATTTTTATACTTCCTCATCAATCATCAGCCTTAACACAAAAATTCTCTATTTTATCTCAAATAGCATACTCAAAAAAATATTATTTCATATTCATAAACATAAAAAACCTTCTATAAAGCCTATTATTTTTTTAATACTCCTACTACAACTCTCTAAATCACATCCTGAAAAAAATCCTAACTAAAAAAACCCATTCTAAGCATAAAACCCATCATCTTCATAATAAGAAATCAAAATTCTAATAAGTAAATATGCGGATTGAGAAGTGTTACTTCTGTTCCAGCAATATTTACCCAGGCCATGGTATGATGTTTGCTCGTAACGACTGCAAGGTATTCAAGTTCTGTCGTTCTAAATGCTTCAAGAACTTCAAAATGAAAAGAAATCCTCGTAAAGTCAGATGGACAAAAGCATACCGTCATGCAATGGGCAAAGAAATGACCGTAGACTCAACATTTGAATTTGAAAAAAGAAGGAATGTACCTATTAGATACAATAGAAATACTGTGGTAGAAACAGTTGGGGCTATACAAAAAGTCAATGAAATCAAAGAAGCGAGACAAAAGAGATTCTGGGAAAACAGAGTACGAAAAGCTCAAGAAAGACATAAGGAAGCTAATGAAAGGGAGATTGAAAAGAATATACATTTAATAGACGACCCTGGGCTTAAAGATACAATAACCCTTAAACTGACCAATAGAATGAATGTTGATACCAATTAATATTCAGAAACACTAAACTAATTAGCTTGGCTATTAGGATTTATTACTTGGTTTAACTCATTTTCTTGTTTATTATTTGTTTTTGGTTCTTCAATTGTTGATTTTTCAGTATTATCTTTTAAAACTTCAAGTGTAGGATTTTCAGTCTCAATCTTAGCTTCAGTTTTAGTCTCAATCTTAGCTTCAGTCTTAGTCTCGATCTTAGCTTCAGTCTTAGTCTCAATCTTAGCTTCAGTCTTAGTCTCAACCTTAATTTCATCTTTTAACTCTTCAGTTTTTAAGTTTTGGTCTTGAGGTTTTACTGTAAGTTCGTTTTCTAAGGTCTGAGATAGGACATCTGTTTTTATTGTCTCATATTCTGAGTTTTTTTTAGAGGATTTTAGGTTTTCAAACTTTAAATATGAACTTGAATGAAAAAAACTGGGGTTAACTAGACTTTCTTGATCTTCTGAGATTTTTTCGGTTCTTGTTTCTGAGTCTTTTGATTTCTTGGGAGATGAGGTTTTGGTCAGAACTTCAGATGTTATTAGGGGAATTTCAATTGGAAATGAATTTTTTATGGATTTCTGACTTGGATTTGATGAATCTTTGATTGTGCAATCTGTATTGTAGTTTTCGTTGTCAGTAAGACCTTCTGAAGCAGTGAAAAATTCTTCATCATCTGAAGGTTGCTTTATACGGACACTGTCTATCATTCCTTCATCGATTGGTTTTGATTTCCTTTTTAGACTAGGAGAAGCGTTTGAATTGGATTCCATTATTTAAATTGTCCCGCTAAAATTTCTTTAATTATGATAGATTTTTATATCAAAAACTGCAGTTTATTAGTTAAGATGATGGTGGGAAAAAATAATTTAATTGTATTTATGATTGTGAAATATAAGAATCATTGAATATGCATATTTTCTAAGGGAGTTTTTTTTTAGATAAGTATATTTTGTTAGGAAATAAAATATAGGGAATATATTCAAGAATTTATGTTATTGCAAGAATGGTATTGTTAATTTTTCAGAATTGTTTTTTTGATTGTTAGTATTGATTTTTGGAGTATTTTCTGGTATTTTATCTGATTAGTTATATGCTTTTTTATAAATTTTGAAGATTATTGTTAACTATTTGTTTAGAAAATATGATGAAGCCATGATTCTCTCAAGAGGCTTGTTTTCAGGCTTGAATTTGTTTTGCATACTTTGTTTAAATTCTTTTTTTGCCCGATCATCAACTTGTCGATCTGAAGAGTTTATGCTCATTGAACTTAAAGACTTATTTGGACTTGGATCTCTTCTCAAATCGTTTTGTGACCTAAGTGATGGTTTCCTTTTTTTAATAACATCATTCAAGTTAGCCCTTTCCCTGACCGTAACAAATACTTTAATCATCTCCCTCCTAACCAATTTCCTAACACTTTTCACAAGTCCTTTCACTTTTAATCCTTTTCTCTGAACTCTTCTATTTAAAACCTGAAATCCAGTATTTGACTTCCACCTATACAAATACGTACTTTTCATGCATCTAATTGAGCTTTTGATCACAGGTTTTATTCTAGCTATAAAGCTCACTATACCAATATTATTAATAAACATTGTCTTTGCTATAGCTTTTGTGAGTTTTTCAGTTTCGATTTTATATCTATTCTCACATAACGCTAGCATTTTCATAAGGTTAAAAATACTTGAATTTTTTATAGTTAAATTACCTTTAAGATTCCTTAAACGAGTCTTAGTTTTCTGGTTTGCGATTTTAGAAGTACTGTTCTCTGAAAAACTAAAGGCATCATATAAAGAAACTGAGTTTTCGTTGTGGTTATGTTCTATTTCTATAGCACTAACATCAATACGACTTGTATTTAGGGTTCTATCACTCGACAGAGGATCAGAGAATATTATTTTTGCCATTTATTGCTAATTAGAAAATATATACAATAATCTTTTAACTTCTTTTCATTAGAAAACTTCTAAGGCCTTTTAATTTCCTATAATACTTATCATATTACCTCAAAGCACATATATTCTTAGATTTATATCAAAAGATTTTGGATTTTTTAGTCATTATGAATTAAGTTTTTTGTATGTCTAGTGATTAGAGATGGGGAATTTTAGTATTTTATTTTGTCGGCAAAATGATTTTTTATCAGTTTCAAAGAGTTGAGGTTATTTTAGGGTTGCATTTTATAACTGGAAATGCTTATTATCCTCTATGAAATGCTAGTTTAAAGATAAACAATAATAATTCTTAGTTTTATTTGGATATTTGCTATGATACAATATTTTCTTAAATTAAATGCATAAATATCTTAACTCCTCAAGCAATAGAAAACATTTCTTCATCCCAAAATAATTCAATAATTCACCACTTAGTATTTTTTCTTATAATAATCGATAATCTCAATAAAAAATCCTACCTTTATAATCTCTTAATAAATTTTTCTTCTACTACACCTTCTTCCATTATTTCCCCATTAAATCCTAATCAATCTACAATTCCCCTTAAATAAAAATATTTTTTCAAGCCAAAACCTATCCATTATCATCAAATATACAACTCCCCATAATCAATTCATTATCTTTAAAATGATAAAAAATTCTTACAGTATAAAAATTACAAAAAGATCTTCTCCAGGTATATGTAAAAATGTCTGAATGGATAAGTGATTATCAAGAAGACAGCTTTATTGATTCTCGTGATACCATGAACACCTGGTGTACAGGCAGAGTTTTAGCTATTAATTTCGACTCAAAGTGGATTCGGATAAGGTATGATGGTTGGAGCGAAAAGTGGGACAATACATTTTCTTTCACTTCCAACCGCATTGCCCCCTTTCGTAAAAAAAGCGAATTATATACTGGGCAAAAAGGTACAGCGATACGAGATTGGGAGTTTTCACTAGAAGAAATCGCAGCAAGTAAAGAAACTATGGAAAATCTTCCTAAGACTGCCTTCAAAATCACTCAGTTCATCAGAGGGAAACTATTTACTCTAGTTGATTGTTTACTTGTATACGATTACAAAACACAGTCAGATTTAAAAGCTTCAATATCCTTTTTCACAAAAGTTTTAGATTTTATCGTCACCTGGCTAAAAAATTTCAAAGAACATTTTGCTTACTATAACGAGTATCTAACAAATCCTGAATCTTTTCTAACAAACCCTCAAGTAGCTCTATCTTGTGCATGGCCCGAGTTACTTTTTACCCTTAAAAGACTATTTGCCCTTGATCTTAGAACTTCCCGTCCTTTATTATCATGGGAAATTATCCCAAAAGTTTATTCTTTTACAACATTGACAGAGCAACGTAATAAAACCTTATTTTATCTTATAAACTACTTTTCCTCAATAGGTGGATTTGATGTTTTTAATGAAATCCTTAGAGAAAATGAGTAATTTCTATATAGAGATATAAAAAAAGCCCCTTTTAGATTTATTTACAATTTACCTGTTTATGAAATTCGAGCTTATTTTACTAAAGCTTTTGACCTTTTATGGACTACAACATTTAAGAATTTAGTTATTGAAAGGATACAAGAAATATCAGATAAGGAGATTAAAATGCTAGAAAAAGATATGGTTTCTAATGTTATTGGGGTATTGAGAATAATGATTGATGACAGTGATGATGATTGGGATTCAGTTGATTTAGGATTAGCTTTAAAGCTTTTAAAATGCCCGTATATGGAAAAAAAGCTCAAGGGGCTTAGTGAAATTAAAGATTTTATTGAGAATATTAGTGAGAAAGAGTCTAGTGTAAAGAGGAAGTATAAGTTTTTGAATTCTGAGGTGTTGGCGAGGTGGATTATTGAAAATAAAGTATTAGAAACTGTTGTGGAAAACGCCCATGAAGAGATGATAAAAAGGCTATCTTGCGTGTTTATTTTCCTAGCCGAAAACCAAAAACTCGAAACCTCCCATCTAGACCTAATCCTCAAATACGCCCAAAACCATCATGACTCCTTATTAATCTCCGTCTATAAAGTCATAACCGATATATCCCCTCATATATCTTTTAAACTCCAACATTATCTATATAAAAAACTCATAGAAACCCCAGCAGAAGATTATGATGAAAAATTCCTAAGAATGATTTCCGAGTTTAGTATAAAGTCTATATCCCAAGAAAGGGAAGAATATTTCGCTTTAAACCTTTTATACGATCTCTGTTTAGACTCAGCTAAACCTAAACTTCATGAAATATCGACAAAATGTTTTGTTGATCTATTAAAACACACAAAGTCATTTGATAGTTATGGCAATTATATAGAAAAATCTGTAAAAAACATACAAAATAATGACTCAGTCTGTCAGTCTATGATGATTATCCAAAAAATTCTCAATTTAAACATAACTTATCGATGCCGTGAAGATCTTTTTAAAAAACTTAACTCTTCAAGCGAAGGGATTTTTAAGCTTATAAGTAAATCTTTTCTTCAAGGTTTCAATCTAGAAAAACGTCCTGTTTTTACACAGACTAAAAACATAAAAACCCGTTTAAAATTCTGGAAGTTTATAGTAACAAAGCAATGTTTAGATGTAACTATTGATGATATAGTTGATTTAAAAAATAATATTTTATCATCAAACTATGGGATCAAAGCTATTAAGAAATACTGGAATACCTTACTCAAACTTATAAAAACCTGTTTTTCTCCTGGGATGAACAACGAAATTCTAGAAAAGATTTATTTAGCTCAAGGTAACTCCACTGAAGCAGCTGATAAAATTTCAAAAGAGTCTTTTGAAGTATTTTACGAAGTGTTTCTCAAAGTGAATTATGAACTTAAATGTTTAGAAATAAAATACGAATCTTTTCATGCTAGAAACAATATTAATCTTAGAGGTTTCGATTACCTTGTAAGCATAGTTTTTGGATCAGTTGACAAAGATATAGTCTCTAAATCTATGAAGCTTCTTATCAACCTAAACCTTAAACTAAGCCGTACTCTTCTTCTAAAACGTGAAGATATATGGGGTGATTTTCTAAATACTCTACATACATATATGGTCTCTAGTTTATATCCAATACAAGTTAATAAATCCTTAACATTAGTCCTACAGTTTCTAGAAAATAATATTAAACGTGAAGAGTTTTCACAACACAATTGCGCTGTTGCTTTTAAACAAATCTCAGAAACTGAGTTCATAAAATTTACTACAAACTATAATATCAGTCTTGGAAGTATTAGAAAACGTATTGCTGACCATTATAAAAAAAATATAAATACTATTATTATATCTTTAATTAATACTTCAGAAAAGTATGATTATTTATATGATGATATCCCTTTAAACAGCTTAAAATCCCCTTATTATTTTATTGTTGATATCGTCACAGCAAGACAAGATATTATTTCACCTGGGCAATATTTTTCTAAATGCCAAATTTTTCAAGAAAGTTTATTAGAAATGCTTTCAATGTTTGATAAAAATAGTGCTGATCTGGCTTGGACTATATTAAATAAAGTATCTCTTATAGAAAAATATTTGAATTCTTTAAGAACTTTTTCATTACCTTATAATGAAGTATTCTCAACATCTTCTCTTTATAAACTAGTATACAATCTTAAAATTATAGAACAACTTATAAAAAACCCAAAGTGGATAGAAGATTTTGCGGCAAATGGGGGGATTATAGCTTTGATTAATGTGTATTTAGAATATTCTTTTGAAAAAAATGATAAAAATGCTTTGGTACTTGAATATAATGTTACAATTATTTCTATATTGAGTGATATTGTTAAGTTGGAAACACTTTTTTCTGATAAACTTTTGACTAAAGTTTTTGATTCTTTGGTTCAAGCTACTAATGCATGTGGGGAAAATGAAAACTCTGGGCATATTGCCCGTAATGCTAAAGCTATTGCATTAAATCTTAAGACTAAAGATCAAGATAGATATTTGGCTACAATTAAAAGATATCCGATAAGAGATTTACTTTTAGGGTCATTTGTTAATTGTGCTTGTAAGTATTTGAGTTCTGCTATGTTGACATTTTTTATAGAACAGTCAATGAAGATACAAGAATTGAATGGGTTTTTCCTTGAAGCAATATTGGGGATTTTTGATGAAGCGTTACTTAAGAATAAGATTGAGAGCTATTGGGATTTACTTTGTTTTTATATTATAGATTGCGAAGTGACTCCGGAGTTGGAGGGGAAATATCTTGGGTTTATAAAAATTCTAGAACAACGACCAGCTGAAGGTTCAGGCAAAGAACACGACACAACTCTTTCTGGTATCCTCAAAGTTCTCAAAACCACAATGAAAAAAATCCACATCAACATATCCGAAGACATAATCCGGTTAATCCTCCATACTTGTCTGTTTGAAATCCCATCCAAACTAATAAAAGATGCTCCGAAATGTAAAAACAGTGACACACGTAAAGAAGCATTTGACTTACTAAAAGAAATATGTAATCATAACAAAAAAGCTTTAGAATATGTTATAAGCTATTTAAGCTCTCAATATCAAGACCCACATTGGCGATCATCAAGACTAGCAGATTGGAATTATCATCCAAGAGCTCATGAGAAATCTGATACAGGATATGTTGGTATAAAAAACCTAGGTTGTATATGTTACATGATTTCTTCATTACAACAATTGTTTTTTGTATCAAATTTCAGAGAGACAATATTAAGAATCAATAAACCTGATGAGCCACTTGAAGATAATCTTTTATATCAACTACAAAATGTATATTCAGCATTAAAAAACAGTGATAAACAACATGTAAACCCTAAAGGAATATGTAAAGCTTTTAAAGATTGGGAAGGTAGGGCTGTTAATGTTCTTGAACAAATGGATGCTGATGAGTTTATTAATGCATTTATGGATAGACTGGAAACTAGGATAAAAGGACATCCTTGTCAAGATATTGTTAAAGAACTTTTTACTGGGCAGTTAGCAACAGAACTTATTGGCCAACAGGCTTGTAAGCATAGAAGTGAGGTTAATGAAGCTTTTATAACTCTTCCTGTACAGGTGAAAAATAAAAAGTCTTTAATTGAAAGTTTAGAAAGTTTTAAAGAAGGGGAGGTGTTAGAAGGATCAAATGCATATCAATGTGATCATTGTGAGAGTAAAGTTACAGCTATAAGAAGGGTATGTATAAAATACTTGCCTAATATTATTTTCATAACCCTCAGACGTTTTGAATTTGATTACGATTCTATGAAAAGACTAAAACTTAATGATTATTGTGAGTTCCCAATGGAATTAAACATGGAGAATTTCACACAAGAAGGTATAGAACGGTTAGAATATTCTAAAGAAAAAGAAGCTGCAGCACTTGCAGGGAAAGATTTTACTAAGGAAGCTCCTACGAAAAGATATCCTGATGATTATTATCAATATCGATTAAGAGGGATTATTATACATGTAGGAACTGCTGATAGTGGGCATTATTATTCGTTTATTAGAGAGCAAAATCAATGGTTTGAGTTTAATGATACACTTGTTAGACCTTTAGATCCTTCAGATATACCTAATGAAGCTTTTGGAGGAGAGGAAAAGTTTAGTTATCAGGCCCAGTCTGGAATTACAGCTGCAGCTTTTAAATCTAAACATCGAAATGCTTATATACTATTATATGAAAGATCAAAGTTTTATGTTTATAGAAAAGAAGAAGAAATTTTGAAGCCTCTGGTATATACATACGATACCAACGAAATCGAGTTCTCTGAAGTTAAAGAAGAAAACGAACGTTACTGGCGATGTAAATCAAGTTTTAGTCCAGAGTACTTTGATTTCATCCTCCAACTCCTAAACGAAAAAAATAACGCGATCTGTAAATTCGGTATCTGCTTTTTCCTAACAGTAATGATCCGTTCTCGAGACTATATGCGTATAGCAACATGTATCCAAAGCATAAAAGACCAGCTAAAAGACAACTTTGAAATCAGTGAATGGGTCTTAGAAATGGTTTCATACAAATACGTGCTAAAAGAACTCTTAATGGACTGTCCTGTAACCGAAAAGCGTAGAGCAATAGTAGGTCTTATTCATTTCGCCTTAAAACAAACATCTCTTAACATCCAAGAGCAGTTCTTCAAAAGACTAATCAAATCTATTGATCTAGCCCGAAAGCCTTTTTCCTATAATTACGCTCAGTATTTTGAAATCATATATAGAACCTTAAAACTCTTCCCAAATCTTATAATAAAATACTCAATACCAGATCGTCTTATATCTTATATAAGAAAAATCCCTTATAGTGATATAGAAATTGAACCATATAAAAACACAGATATTTATTTAGGTTATGATAAATACAAACCTGAAGATAAATCTGAGATTTTCCTTAATGAAAACACAAGTTCCTTAGTATTTCTTATTAGTTCTTTACAATTGTCTATAAGCGAGTTAAGTTCTGATCAAATCGAATACTTTTTTGAAGAAACCACAATGACGAGCTTTTTAAATGATGCTGGGTCAAGATATGGAGGTAAAGTTCTTGGACAATTCTACACAACTCTTTGTACTGATAACAAGATTTTAACTTTGAAATATGGGAATTTTCTTATAAACGGTATAGATAAAGCTAATCATGATAAGCATAAACCGTATATGAGACAATTGTTTTGGATACTTGCTCAAGTTGATAAATTTTGTCAAGAAAAAGTTGATATTTTGATGACTAGTTATATGAAACAAATACAAAATAATAAGAAATATGTTATGGCAACAGACTCTTCTATTGATTTTCTAGTGAAAATCTTTGCAAAAATACCAGCGATTAAAGATTGGGTTAATAAACGAAGACAAGAGCTTAGGTGGTTAGAAAATTTGTATGCAGATTCTTTAAATAGGCCTAGTAGTAAAAGTAAAGAACAGGTTATGCTTAAAACACCAGGACAAAGATTGGAGATTATAAAGAAAATATTAAGAGGGTTGTTTGGAGAAAAAGATTGGGAGGACTCAGATAGTGATAATATAGATGAAAACACGGCGCAGAACGCGAAAGTTGAGGTTTTTGATGGGCAAAGCCAAAGATGGATCCCTTGCACAGTACATCTGACTATTGGCGAGTTACTTTTAGTTAAAAATGAAAATGAAGGGCTGAGCAAATGGGTGGAAAATTTGTCAGAAAATGTTAGGGCGCTAAGCAAAAAACGACCAAACTAGACTAATAAATTATTTTTTAGATATAAACATTAAGTTTTTTATCTATAAATACTATAAAAACTTATACTTGTTTATATTCTTACACTAGATTACTTAGAATTAGAAGTCCTCATCCCAATCAGCTGGAGGAACATCTCTTCTTTTGCATTTCGGGATATCTTCAGAGTTTTCTATACGTGAAATGACTTCATCAAGGTTTTTTTGACTCCTAAAAGCTGTGTCGATTTCAATATCTAAATTGGCGAATTTTGGCACATAAGGGGCTTTAAGTTCTTTGCTTGTTATTTTATCCCAATTCAAACCTATAAACCACGGATGACTTTTAAGTTTATCAAATGATCCACTAAGTCTACTAGCTGGATTTTTACTTAGTAATTGAGAAATGAACTCTTTAACTTTATTTTTGTTGTCGATCCATTGAGGGAAAACAAGTCTACGTTCTTGAATTTTTTCATAGATGTTATATGGATCACGTTCATCTTCACCAAATGGAACATATCCAAAGAGGAATTCATAAGCCATTATACCTACAGTCCAATAATCAGCTGATAAGCCATAACCATGTCCAGTGACAACTTCAGGGGCCATATAATGTGGTGTACCAACTATTGTATAAGTTCTTCCACGGATGAATTTTGCTGTGCCGAAGTCAATAAGTTTAGGATACCCCTCAGCATCAACAACCATATTCTCAGGCTTTAAATCTCTATAAATAATCTCCCTCTCATGCAGATGCTCAATAATCACAATAATACACCCAACATAAAACTTCGCATCACATTCTTTAAGTAACTGAAGCTTTCTCAAAACATCAAACAAATCCATACCCCTTATATATTCTAACAGAAAATACAATCTTTTCTGATCCTTAAAAGTTCTCACAAGCTTCATAATCAACGTATGGTCCAATTGTAACAGTATTTTCCTTTCTAAAACAATATTTTCCTCAATCTGAAAAGCAGTAATTTTCCTCCTATCAACAGCTTTTAACGCATACAAATTCTTATGTTCCTTATGAGCTACCAAAAACACATTACCAAACATTCCATTTCCCAAAGTCTTAACCAAAACCAAATCTTCTAATTTAATGCTATCATCTTGTAATTTAATCCTATCCATAAGCCTTTCCCTTATCTTCTCACTAAGTATATCTTTAAAATCAGCACTCGACATAACCCAACAGATAACTTTTTTCCTTGCAATAACACTTGCGCTACGTATTTCATCTAAAAGTAATGACCTTTCCCCAAAATAATCATCTTTTGTTATAGTCCTCAAACTAACTCCATCTTTAATAATCTCAACTTTACCAGTTTTTATTAGGTAAAACTTATCCCCTGTTGAGTTCTGTTCAACAATTATTTCATTATCAGCAAATTCTTGTGTTTTTAAAGCTGAAACCAATTTACAAAGTTCTTCATTGTTTAAAGCTTTGAATATTTGCACACGTCTCATTGATGTAAGTGCTTCATTCATTGCTGTAACATGATTATAATCCCCACCTATACAATTGAAAAACCCTGAGTTTGATATATGTGTTATATCAACTTCATTTATAGCAATAAGGTCAGATTCCCAAGAGTTTTCTTCATGAAGTTTCTGATTTGTTGAATCTGTAGATAAACTGTTTATAACTTCATTAGCTCCAAGGACATCAAAAAGTTTAAAAACTGCTTGAGTTTGTCCTGAGTATTTAAGTTCCCCTTTTACCAAAGCCATAATACTTTCTTTTTTTAATGTCCCTGCAGGAACAACAACACTACCAGCTTCATAGCTTTGGATTTGCATTTCATTTATCAGATTTTCCTGTTGGTCTTTATTTAACCGGCTTAGGTATTCATTTTTTTTGAAAGCAATTCTCATTGAGTTTTTATATATAACCAACTGTAATGAAGCTCCTAAGCATTCAACTAAATTTTCTCTACCTAAAGCTAATAATATAACATCTTCAGCTGCTGTTACTGTTGCTGTCCTCATAGATCCATAATATAAAGCTTGTTCTCCAAAATAATCCCCTTTATTCATAACCCTAACCTCTCTACCTTTTTGTGTGCATACAACACTTCCTTCTTTGATTATATAAAGTAAATCCCCAGGATCACCTTCATTAACAACTTTACTTCCATTAGTAAATTTCAATACTGATAATGCTCCTACTAATATTTCTCTTTGTTCTTCACTTAAGACTTCAAAAACACTGATACTGTCAATAAATTTTTTATTTTCTAAAAAGTTCTGTGCATTTAGTTCTTCTAATGTTGTTCTAAAAGTACCCCTGTCAACACTCCAAAGATTACATTTTATTATAGTCCTTACTGATGCACTTCTTGGTGTGTCGTGTAATAACGCTAATTCCCCAAAGCTCTCACCTGATTTTAAAACATTGACTCTATTACCGTTTATAATAACTTCAACACGGCCAGCAGATATGATGAAAAATGATGTACCTTTTGAGTTTTGTTCAAAAATCACTTGGTTGGCTTCGATTTCGTAAAATCTCATCCTTTCGACTATGAGATTTTTTTGTTGGTTTGTCAAACTGTTGAAAATAAAGTGCTTTTGCAGACTGGAACTTATGAGTTTTAAGTCTTGGTCGTTTTTTTTCTTAAAAATTTCATGAGCTGTTGCTGCTTCGGAGGATGGGTTGTTCTGTAAACGAGCATCGACCACTGCTGCTTTTTGTTTGAGGTTTTTACGAGTTAGCCGATTAGGGTCTTTTACTGATCTTCTGGCTTCTTCTGCGATACTTAAGCCATTTGCTTTGATACTTAAGCTACGGTCTGCTTCTGTTTTTTGGTTTTTTGTAACACAACTTCCCATATTTTAGACTGAGATTATGGATGGATTCAAAGGATGGTTATTGATTAAAAGTATGCTTTAAGGGTAGAGGGTAATTAACGTGAAATGCGATAGAAAATGAAGGTATTGAGAAACTTAGATTTATGGAAGTGATTTTTAGGATAATCTGAATGATTTTTTTTTATGAGGTGTAATGGCTGATTATGATATAATTGAAAAGGTATGATAAAGGCTATTTTTTCAATTATAAGAAGAGTTTTGATAAAAACAACATGATTTTTATAGTTGAATGAGGTTATAGATTAATATGGTTTAGAATAAAATGCTTTGAATTTAAATAAAAACATAAGGACTAAGTTTAAAACTTCAAGGATTGGCATTAATTATGAATTATCGCTAGGATACAACTTTGTTTTTATATTAAGTTCCATATTACCTAATAATAAAAACATAATCATGAATTGCTTCAATGCCAAAATCCATAACATATACTAATCCAATTTACATAATCCCACTAAAAAAAGTTTATAAAACTATTTCTAATCAAAACTCAATCATTAACTTATGCTAATTTGTGACCATACCACACTCAATAATCCTAACACCAGCTTTAGGTTTATCACCTTTATCAGTTTCAATATTTTCTACCTCTCTACAAGCTTCCATTCCGTCAATAACTCTTCCAAAAACCACATGTTTCCCATCTAAATGTGGTGTTTCAACAAAAGTTATAAAAAACTGTGACCCATTAGTCCCAGGTCCACTATTAGCCATAGACAGCAACCCTGGCTGTTTATGTTTTATAGCGAAATTCTCATCTTCAAATTTCAACCCATAAATACTTTCTCCACCAGTGCCATTATGATTAGTAAAATCTCCTCCTTGCATCATAAAACCTTTAATAATCCTATGAAAAGTACATCCTTTATATGATAAAAGTACTCCACCTCGACCAGTACCTTTTTCACCAGTACATAAAGCTCTGAAATTTTCTGCAGTTTTTGGTACGATATTAGCAAATAATTCAAAAGTTACTCGTTTTGCTTGACCATCACCTATTGCAATATCCATAAATACTTTTGGATTTGTTGATAAAGGGGTTGGAGGGATTGTGTATTCACTGACTATAACTTTTTTTTCAGAATAAAGGCCACCGCTTTTACTGAAAATATTCCCGAACATTTTTTTTTCTTCTTGTTTTTCTTTTTTAGCTTTTTCTTTGATTTTAGCTTGAAGTTGTTTGAAGTCTTTGTTGTTGGGTTCAAGTTCTAGACCGCGTTGGGCATCTTTTAAGGCTTCGTCAAGAAGGCCAAAGTTTGATTTGGCTGTACCTCTGCGGAAAAGTATTTTGATGTTATTCGGGTCAAGTTTCAAAGCTTCATTACAATTCTTAATCGCTTCTGACCAGTTTTCAGCTTTTATATCACATATCGCAAGATTCGAATACAACTGGACTTTAATCATCCTTAATTCTCTTGAAGTTTCATTAATATCCTCTTCATCAGTAGGATCATCTTCAATCCATGATAACCCTTCAGCATAACATTCCCCTCTTGCCTGGGCGAATTTTCCTTGTTTAACTAGTTCATTTCCTTGATCTTTTAGCATTTTAGCTTTTTCAACTCTTTCATGATACTCATATTCCCATTTTTCTTTAACTTTTTCATGTCTTGCCAGGAGTTCTACTTCAAATTTCAATGTTGCACTTGCTGGGATTTTAGGAGGCATACCTTTTTTACCATAAGCATAATCTTCCCTACAAGTTAAAATACATTTTTCACCAACTTTCATTGTTGCAACACCTTGATCCCAACCTTTAATTACTTTTCCTTCACCTAAAGTAAATTTAAAAGGCTCACCACGGTCTAGTGAAGAGTCAAATTTTAATCCATCGAGTAAAGTCCCTGTGTAGTGAACTTCAACTTCTTCTCCAGTTAAAGGAGTTTCCCCTGTACCTTCTTGAAGAATCTCTTTTAATAAACCACCATCACCTGAAATATCCATTATTAGAGTATATTTTTTCCTAGGATTTTTATTATGTTCGGAAGTTTCTAGAAGGCTAGGGAAATATGCCTGGTTGTGGAAGTAAATGGTGGATGCTGGGAGATAAGTTGGTTTAGTGTATGAAATATACAGTTATACGATAATTAAAATACACTTTTCTCCACAAAAATATCTAAAAGCCCAAAACTCAATCCTACAACCTCTACTTCACCCAAACAATTCGCATTTAAATCAAAAAAGCATCCCCAGTCTTCAAATCTCCTAATCCTACTTTCTTTTTTAACTTAAAACTAAATCTACAACTATCTCTAAACTTAAGGTCCATAGTTACCATAAGGATTATAGTACTGATTGGGATTGTTAAGAATATAATAATACTGCATTTTCTGTTCCATCGTAAGATTTTGTATCTGATCTGGAGTATTACTAGCACTTCTATCACTATGTCCTATAATCGGACTAGCTACATAAGGCATATACGCAGGAGGGTCTTTATTATACTTCTGATCTATAATCCTTGTCTGATGATTTTCTCCCTGATACCTCATCGAGCTTTCTTGATACTTATTTTCAGTAATTTTCTGTTTCTTCATCATATCATATCCAGTTGGTTTATTATCATGTCCCAACAAATAATCAGAACTTTCAACTGTTTTCCTAGACTGTTGTAGAAGTTTTTTAGCTTTGTTTAATAAATCAACACTCATTCCTTTAACATTAGAATCTCTTGTGCATGGAAATGCTGGACTTGATTGTATAACTTCAAATAAACGACCTCGATCTGATGTTGATAAATGTAATACAGAAAGTTCATATATTGAATCAGTATGGAATGAGGAATTAACTGATTTAGGGATTTGGTTTTTCATATGTCTAAATAAATCAGGTTCGATTGGATCTTCATTAAGTCGTGATGCAGCTTTGAATTTCCACTTTTTCCCATCGACTAGTAGACCTCCTGATTTAAGAAGATTTTTACCGTCGTTAACGTTTCTCATTATGAGTACACAGGAATCAGAGTATCTTCGCATACGTTCCATAGACCCAAAACATGAGATTTCTTCTTCGATTTGTCTTGTACTAACATTCTGAGGTAAGTTACTCAAAATTACAAATCTGGTTTCTTTAGACATCGCAGTTAAAAGGTCGTAAAAAGGCTCAGACCACATTGCCTGGACTTCCCTGTTAACGAAAACCCTATAATTTTGATTGTATAATCTTGTTGGAGTTTTAAATATATGTAAAGCTTCTTCAGCTAGTATATGAGAAGTATAAGTGAGCATTACTACTCCTAAAGATGTGATTCCAGGGATTCTATTTATGTCTTACTCAGGATTTGGAGGGATTGTTGCTCTTATAAGCCCTGAAGTGAGATCATTAAGCCCAGTAAACAAATCACGGCTATAAACAATTCCAGGTAAGCCTGTGACCCAAATTGTTGTCATAGCTTGCTTTGCTAGGAATCTTAAAAGGTATTTTTCATGTTTTAAAGGGTTTTGAGTGTTGTAAACANATTTTTCATGTTTTAAAGGGTTTTGAGTGTTGTAAACATGCTCAGCTTGTTGTGTTGACAAGTAAATTGCTTCACAGAATCGCCTTTTTTCCCCTGTTAGTTCCCAAGAATATGTTTTTACACGGATACAACCAAGAAGCTCACAGATTTTGGTCTCTGATAAGTCCCCTATTCCACTTACGAAAAAACTATTCGAGTCAAGCTGTTGCTGTCTATCGTCCATTAATAGCTTATTATTTACTTGGAAATTTATTTGGGGTATGAAAATTGTTGGAATAGCTTTTTTTTAGGCTTTATAGAAGATGTTTGAGATTAGAAAATGATTTTGTATGATTAGGGTTTTAGAAGGATTTTGAGTTTTGGATTAAATTTTTTTTTGAAGTTTTAAGGGGTAGATTAGAAGATTATGAAGGTAGAATTAATTGTAGATTTTATTGAGATTTGGATGGCTTTTTGGACTGGATGTGCTTGGTGGATTATTTATTTTTTTTGGTGAATACTATTTTGCTTGTAAGTATAAAAGGTTTTATATGCTAATTAATATTCTAGTTATAAGAAAAAATTGGTATAAATTTTTAAGACATGCAAACTAGTTAGATGATACCTGGTTTTTAATCTTTAAATAGTCAGGTGAGTATGTTTGTGTCCTTGCTAACAATGAAGATTTTTTAAGAGAGTATGGAAATATGGGGATAATGCTACTTTTAAATCCTCTGCATGCCAATAAATCATTGAAACTCCTAATATTCCATATTTTGCCCTAGATTTGCTTATATATTTTTTCATACTTTTTTATATTCATTATGTGGAATGCTTTCTATAGATGCATGAGCTGCTTTCCAAACATTAAAGCAAACAGCTATAAAAAGCCTATAAAAGCTCCACAATCTTATAACAACAACGAAATAAACCTCAATGAAGAAATGATAGACACTTTTAATGAAGACTCCAAATGCAAAACCCTAGAGACAATTCTTGGAGCCTGTAAAGATGAGTTTTTACTTGTATTTAACAGGCCATTAGAAGAAGATGCTGAACTAGTCATTGACAAAAACGGATTTAAAACATATGGGCAAGATTGCAATAACGGCTTCTTACTCAAAAGTTCATTTTTTTCTGAAGCTGACCCTGAGACTTTTTTAAGTTATCTCACTGATACTGGTACCAGACAAAAATGGGATAAAAATATCGAAAAAATCACAAAAGTTGCTTTAGCCCCTCATATAGACATGATATACACTAGGTTTACAAAATTTTTTGCAATTTCCCAAAGAGATTTACTTACAATTACAAGATGCTATAAAGATGATTCTGGTTATTTCCTTATAAGCACATCATATGAGAATCAAGAATTCCCTGTAGACCAAAATATTATGAGAATCCAAATTTTCATAGCAGGGTATTTTATACAATCGTTGAATGGAGGAAGTAAAGTTTTTGCTGTAACTCAAGGAAATTTTGGAGGTATACTTCCGCAAAAGGCTATGAGGACAACTGTTGCTATGAGCTTTCACAAATTTCAAATGAGTATGGAAACAGCAATGGCGAAAAAAATTAAGTCGTAAAGTCATTAATATATGCTTTCTTTAATAAAAAAAAAAAGAAAACTTAGGATTCTTTATAAGGGAATGGTTTTGGTTTAATAATTAGTTTTTTATATTTTTTTGTAGAATTTTGTGAGGTTTATTGTGCATAGATTTGGGGTATTTGTAGTAGGATTGAGTTTAGGATTAGTATAAGATAAGTTAGTGGATTTTACGATTTTTTGATATGTTTTTATGTTTATTTGTTGAGGGTTTATCCTATTCAATCTAAGTATCCTAAATTAGTTCATATTAAAGTTTCCAAAACTATTCTGCCCAGGTCCTGATATCTTAGCTTTGGAAAAGTCCATCTCTGGGTGTTGAGCCATAAATCCTTTCAGCATATCTTTATTCTTCTCTTCCTCCAACGAAGGTAACCCAGCAGCTTTCCTCCTCTGATCAATCATCATTTTCTCAACAACAGGTCTAGTTTCTGAGTCCAAATCCGAAAGTTGTGAATTTTCTGGTTCCACTTTCTTCGTATTAATCTCTGGTTCTCCTTTCAAAGCACATTTCCACCAACTCTGTCCCTCAAACTTATCAAAAGTTAAAATCACACATCTTTTCTTCTCAAAAGTATCAATAGTCCAAACATGATCATCAGCTTTAATCTTATCAAAAAACTCTCCTTCAATATGAACTTTCCCTCCGACTGTAATCTTTAAATGTGTCACAGTCGCATTAACTTTAATATTTCTAGATGGGATCCCTTCTGGGATATAAATATTCATAGTCACTTCTCTTAATGTTTGAGTCCATACATATTGGTCTGTAATTGAACCATTATTTACAGGGATAAGTCCTTTATCATCATCATCTTTAGGTTCATCTTTTTTATCTTCTTCTTTTTTCTCATCATCTTTGATTTCTTCAACTTTAGCTTGTGGTTTTGGTGGTACTTTTTTTTCTACTACTGAAATATCTTCACCACGTTTTATAGCTTCAGCTTCTTCATCTGTTACTTCGACAACTTTAGCTGTTTTCCGAGCTTCTTCTTGTTTTTTTTTCTCTTCTTCTTTACGTTTTTGTTCTTCTTTTTGTTTAGCTTTTTGCTCTTCCTTGCGTTTGTTGTCTTGGTAAACACGATTTTGCTCTTCGAAGTATTTGAGGACGAACTCTCGGCCTTTGTCTGGCGTTGAGAAAAAGTCTGTTTTACGACGCATGAAACTGAAAAAGCTTGTAAGGAAACCTTCAATCCCTTTAGATTCGTTGACTATGGTCATGAACATCCCATCAAACTTGTCCTCCATTTTATAATATTAGTGATAGGAATGAAATTAGATATTTCTAGAATGAAGAGAATGAGAGGTAAATGGTATATTGGGTTCTAGGAGGGTGTAGATTGGAATATTTTTGGGTGTTAGGATGCTTTATATTGAAATTATGGAGATAGGAAAAATCAGATGGGTTAATGTTGGAAAATTATATTTTGGTTGGAAGGATAGTCAAAAATTTATGATTTTATTTTGTGAGACTTTTGAGTGATGAGTTTTAGGATTTTTATTAATTAGTTATGATATGTATAAGTATGCATTTTTTGATTTAGAAATTGTAGTAGTTTTTTGGGTTAAGAGAAGTTAAGGTTTTGCTTATGGGTTTGGAATATTTAATTTTATAGTAATTTTATTAGAGATACTTATGCAGGAAGCTATTTAGTGTGTCTGATTTTTTGTTGTTAAAAATAAGGGATTGGAGAAATGCAGATTGTATTTTGTGTTTTGGGATGTTTGGTTTTTGTTATAGAAATAAGGATATAGGTTGTGGATTTTTTTTTTTTAAAGATTTCCTTATAGAAATCGATTTTCATGTAAGCCTTAGCGAATTGAGTGTATTTTCTTGATGCTTGGATTTTTTATTGTGAGGGAAACTTTTAAATAGTATAACCCTTTATCTACAAATGAGCCCTTTTTGCATTTTTCTTATCTAATCTTCACATTTTCCCAAAAGCATCATAAAATACCCCTTATCTAAATCTATTCTTTTTGTTAATAAAAACAAAACCCATCTGCATAAAAACATCATAATTTTTCAACAATTTTATTTATACATCAATATCATATCCATAAAAAATAATCTTCTATCAAATCAATCATCTCATTCCCATAACCCGTCAAATTCCTTCAATAATTAAATTATCTCTATAATCCTATCTATTATTCATACTCAATATAATAAAAAGGCAAAACATTTTCTTTTTGGAAAAAAATCCAATAATCTGACTGAGTACCAGAAAAATCTTTATAATACGAATTGCAGTCAGTTGTCAAAAACTCATGTTTATCAGAAATCGGGTGGTCACTCTGTTTTCCTTTCAACCCTTTACACAATAAAATTTTCTTATTCCCATAAAAATTTATTGACATAGTCGCATCTGTAGCTGTATAAACCCCAAGTCCACAAAGTTTCCCAATAGACTGTTTAACATCAACATTCCCAACAAGAAACCCTCCAGTACATATTTTTTCATACACATCATTACTAGTCGCATGATATACAAAAATTTCACCAGGATCAATTCCAGCATCAATAATTTTCTTTTTCCCTTTATTATATCTTTCTTGTAATGTTGGGTTATAAATAAACATAACTTTAGTAACTTTGAATTTAGCTCCCATTTTTTCTTGGAGTTTTTTCTTAGTCCCTTGATGCATATCCCATTCAAAAAGAGAAACTGCATGTGAAAAATGAGATCTATAATCAAGAATTGGGTCATCTTCTAAACATAATATTTTTTTATAGTCTTTTCCTCCTTCTTTTGCTACAGCACAACTGTAATCTGGATGATATTGCAAATTACATCTTGGGCAGAGTTCAATTCCACAGATGCATTTATAATAAAACTCATTTTGCGGTACTTGAGCTTGATGATTGCAGATTTCTAAAGGACAGGTTACTAAGTAAATATCATCGATGCTTAGATGGGGCCAGATTTTCTTTGTCAGGTCTTCTCCGATTGTCAGGATTTCTTTAATTAAACTGTGAGCTAAAGGTCTACAACAATCTGGGACTGGACATACATACTCAGAATTAACTTCGATCTGGACTTCCAAGTCTCGCTTTAGGCAGTTATGGCAGACATTATGTTTACATGATGGAATACGTTCAACTTTCGACTGCCCCCTACATCTTTGTCTTCCAGGATTTTCAAAGAAGAAGCATGGGGTGGACTTTTTAAGCATAGACCCTCTAACTTCAGCTAATGTTAAATTATATGAATCATATGCTTTTTGCTGTTCTTCTAGAGATACTATTCTTTGAAAATATTCTGCTGCCTGGTCTAAAATTGTTTTGTTTAATGAATATACTGCATTACACCCTGGACATGTATAAATATAAGCAATTCCCATTCTATCAAAAACTCCTCTTATATATTTATTAAGGCATAATCCACATACCAAATGCTGGCAGCTTTCGAAATAAATGAAATATTGAATACTACTAGATGCATACTTTTTGAAAAACAAATTTTCATGTGATGAGCAAATATATTTTAATTCATGGGATATACTTACTTTTCCTTTTAATAGTATTAATTGCTCAACTATTTTCTTGGAAGCTTCTGAGTATCCTTGGTTTAAACAATACTTTAATTGACGTATCAAAAAATCAACTTCTGACATTTATTTATAGAGATAAATGCAGAATTGTTATTTCGGGTTTACTTTGAGGTAAATATATGTTTAAAAATGTTTTTTTAATATGAAATTAAGAAAATAGTTATAAACTTGTTTGAATATAAGCTTTTAGAAGATATTATTGTGCATATAAACTTATAATTAGGCTATGGAAATATAAATTATTATTATAAGTTCCTGGTCTCGTTTTGATAATAAACACACAGTCTATTTGAGTTAAAATCCATAAACCTATAAAAAACTAGTATATCTTCATCTAAAAAAATAATTGTCTAATTTTTATCTAAACTACTGTTATTTATTTTTGAATCTCAATATCTAGCCATATATTCATGTAATTCTTTAATCATACACCAGCACAATTCAAAGCTAAAGCGATTTAATAAAATAAAAAATAACCTTTATATCTTTAAAAATATCAAAAACTGCTTTAACATAAATCCATGCAAAAAACCACTCCATAAACCCATAAATTTGCCAAATAATCTCTGAAATCCCAAATTCGACCTTAGCATCTCTACTTTCAAAACCCTTAATTCAACAAAAAAGCCTAAATCTTATCACAAACCTTAAGCTATTATAACAACAACAATATCCTTATCTAATCACATTCATCATTTACTCAAACACAAAAACCCTATAAAACCGTCAAAATCCCCAAAAAAAACTTATCCTTCCTTAAAAAATGCCTAACTTCTAAGCAGTTAATAATAATTCATATGGAAAGAGAAGACCTGCAGAATTCAATGTAAACTCCATATAGCGAAGTACTCCAAGAGCAATGTCGAGCTTTTGAGCGAGAAGGGAAGTTCAAAAAAGCCCAACTGATCAAAAAGCAAATCGAAGAAGAACTCCTAAGAGAAGAAGCCAAAGTCTACGACGAAATCCAAGGTAAACAAGAAAATGAACGTATAGAACTTGAAGATTCCCATTTACTAGAATACCAAGAATTCATTTCAAACTGGGATAAACGTCTTACTTCACATAAAAAAGATGCAGACCAGCAAATATTCCTCATGATCGAAAAACATAAACGTGAAAAAATCCAGTTATTAGAAAAACTAGAAAAACAAATCCCATTAACCCCAAAACCATCAGCTGAATTACTAAATATGCTGAAAATCCAAGAAGGTCTTATTAAGATACAGGATTATGGAGAAGCTCATAAAGTTCAACAACGGGTTAATATATTGACTAAAGGGGAAAATCAGAATTGGGATAAAGAAAGGATGAGGAAAATTATGCAACAAGAAGCACATTTGGATAAAAGACAAGAAATTGAATTGAATGCTTTGAAGAAGAGACTTAATACAATTGAAGATGAGATGAAGACTGCTAGGATTGCTGAACTTGAGAGTTTGTTGCAGAAATATCAGAATGCTAAGAAAGAACTGCAAAATTATCAGATACAGGAACTGAATAAGTTTTCTTCACAAAGATCAGTTATGCTTGCTTAGGTAGTATTTTAATATTTTTGTTTGGAAATGGAGGGTTTTATGATTTTTTTTTGTATGGATTTTTAGAATTTTTGAGCTTTGATGAAGTGGGGATTATTGGAATGGAGGAGTTTTTTTAGATGAGATTATGATGTATGAGTTATGATGTAAAAAGCTAGTAAAGGATAATAATTAAAAGTTTTATTTAAGAGATTTTGGAGTTTTGTGATGCAGTTAATGGATTATGTGGGAATAATCGAGAATCAGAAAATTAATTTTTATAGAGCAAATATTATTATAGGTTAATCAATTTTTCATTTTCATTTTTCATTCCGTTAAAGTTTACTATGTTTTATTTTTTTTTTAGATGTTAAATTATAAAAGGTGATTTAATAAAAAATTAAAATTTTTTTAGTAGTGTTGAGTTTAGCTATTGAGTTTTGTTTTTTTATAATTTGGGTACTGGCTCTTGCTGATATTAAATTTTATCAGTTCTTGTTATTTCTATTATAACAATGGTTTCTTAAATAACTAAAAGAGTTAAACAGGATAAGACTTAACAGAATGAATAATAACTATTTTTGCAAACTTTTATTAAATTTTGCTGAATATCCTTGTCAACAAACTTAACTATTTTTTAATATTTTTATATCCTTCATGTGTGCTACTCATAAAATCTAAAAGGTTTAAGCAAAATTTATAACTTTTTACTCTAATAATATAAACAAACCCTAGCATTTATAGTCAAATGGTTTACTCACTGTTTTTTTTCTCAACAAAAATGATGAAATTATCAGTGAATAAATAAAATATCAATTTTAGTTTGAAAAGACTTATTATTCAACAAGTAAGCCTTAAAATATTCTGTTATTAGAATAAATATTGTCTAATGGGCGAACAGGATAAAACTTTAGTCAAAAGAATTAATATCTCACTATCTCCTGAAAGCGATTATACTAGAAGAGCTAATGTTTTGCCTAAACTATTCATACTTAAAAGGCAAAAAGGAACTTCTAAGTCTTTAAGGGATGCAACTCACTGTATGGAGACATATTCAATTGCTTATATTGGAGAAAATTCAGGTGAACTGACGATTTCATCACGCAAATCTGTAATACCTCGATTAACCCGCATGCAAATCTCTAGAGAAACACGAGTGCGACGCATATCCCCAAACTTTTGCATTCATAGTGTTAGTGAGAACAAATCTCACAAATACTATCGTCCTAAACCCCTAACCCCAGCTTCAATCGGGATGCGTGATTTTTCTGAGTACACACATAAAATTACATGTACCCCTAAATCAGTAAAAACACTTAGAAAGATCAATAAACTGATGGTAATGACTTAACTAAGCATTGTTTATAAAATTTATTGTGAGTAAAATATTGTTTATAGAAAACATTGATTTAAATAGTGTGAATATTTAAATTGAATTAGAATCAGAATCATTTGGGGATTTTATAATATGGAGAAATGGATAGAAGATTATTTAAGGGGATAGTTAATATTTTTAATATTATTTTTGATGTTGTGTGAGATGCTTTTTTAGGTTTTAGATGATAGGTCGCGGTATAGGTGAAAATAATAAGAAAATTTTATAGTTGAGAGTAGCTGTAATAGAGATATAAATAAATTGCAGGTTAGGCTTTGCTTGTGATTATCATATATGTTTTAAGTGATTGAGTAATAAAGGAACTGAAGTTTTTATTGAAGATATTTGAGTGTTATGAAAAAATAATATGAGAATTATTTAAAGACAAGACTAGTAGATATAAGCATTAGATTAGAATTTTAGGTTGAATATATTGAGTTATACTAAACAATCTTAGGATTTTATGCTTATTAATTATCTATCTATCTAAGAAATAAGAATTAACAAATGGAAAAAGAAGTAGAGTTAATCGTAAAAATTCAAGAGCACTGCTTCGAATCAGAAAATTGGATTAAGACAATAAAATATATAATCAAAGTTACAGACTTAACAGGGGAAAGCACAGTCAAAAGATCATCTAAAGACTTCAAACTTTTAAGAAATTATCTAGTAACATGGTGGCCTGGTTGTCCTATCCCAGCAATTCCTAACGCCTATACAAAAGTATCTATTATATAGAAAAAGCCTAATCAATCACTTATCCCTATGTGCATTATTGCTCATGATATTTTCCTCAGTAAAATCATAAGCAAAGATTTCTTTATTAAATCAGAAATTGTTGAAGCTTTTATCAGAAACCCAGGAAAATTTTCTTTAAACACTTTTATTTATAAAATTTCTAACTACTCAGCTATAGCAGAAAAATTTGAAGATAGTTTTAAAGAAGATCTTGATTATCAAATAAACACAGATATTATAATTCAGTTGCATGAAGTAAGAGAAAAACTCATAAAAAATTTGAAGACAGCAGAAAATCTTGAGAAGTTAATAAGGAATAATTGTGGCTCTGTGGATAGGTTTAAGAAAATAAGTCAAGATTTGAATAAGGAATATTATGTTGTTCAACAATGGCTGAAATCAGGAATTGAAGAGAAAATACTTGATTTTATGGAGATTAATCCAAGGCAAAATATAGAAATTTGGTTTGTAAGTCAGAAAGAAACATATGATGGGGTTATTGAAGCTATTCATTCAATAGATGAGCTTATTAAAGCCCGAGAACATACTGAATCCAATATAAACTCAACAAGTTTAGAACTTAATAAACTAGCTTTGGGGAAGAGAACTTTTGCTAGTTTTATAAGTAAAAGCGAGGATATAATGAAACGTAAACATCAGCAACTTGATGAATTAAATGATAAACTTAAAGCACTTGATATTATAATACCAATAATATCATCAAAATTACTAAATATTGATGTTCCTGATATAGAAAAAAAATATTCTCAGAGCTTTAAGGATGAAGTTAAAGGGTTATTAGGTATATTTGCTAAGAAACTAGGGGATATTAAAAAGACTATAATGAAAAGATAGTAAAATAGTAAGCCAGGTTTAAAATTAGGTATAAAATTCATGTTTTTTGTGGTCTAGAGTATAACTCTAAACATTGTATACTCAGTTTTAAAACTACTCAGATTTAAATCAAATAATAATAAAATATGCAAAAATATATACAATCTAATCTTAGAGATACTGGATTTATATATAAAAACAAACAAGTTAATATTCCAATAAAAAAAAAAAACTTCAAGATTATAAATTGACTATCATCACTAGCAAGTATAAAAATTTTTTACTTCTACCAAAATCAAACTCTGAAAAAAAATAAACTACTTAAAATCCTAATCTTCTAAGCCAAGTTTTAATCACTTCTCCATGTAACCCTTTAACCTCTACACGACCAACTCTTTCATAAATATCATAATTGCTCACAACTTTACTTAGTTCAGTTTTGAATTCTTCAATATCCCCAGAAATTTTCCTTATGACAGTCCTTTTCAGATTACCATCAATTTTGTAATCAGAATAAACTGGAAGGTTTCCAACATGAGTCCTTTCAATTTGAAAAGGAAGTAATTCTGTTCCTCCTAAAGGTGGGCCATGGATGCTGGAATTTGGTAAATCTTGGAGTTTGTATTTAAGAGGTAATGGAGTTTGTGATGTTCTATTATAAAGAGCTTTGTGTAGAGGATGAGTTTTGATATTTTCTCTAACTTTTGGAGGTACAAAGTTAGTGAATTCTTCTGCAGCTTTCTTTAGGATTCTATAACCTTTAGTCCGGGCCATATTTATAGTGTATTTTTCTTTTGATATTAAGGCTTAGATTTAGATAGAATGAAGATAAAGTTTTGAATAAAGATCTATAGATGATACTAGTATTTTTTTGTGAATAGATAATTATATAGAAAAATATTTAAACTGATTTTGGTTATCATTGTTAGTATTTTAATTGTAAATCAATTCAGTTTTAAGTATTATAAGAATAAAATACGTTAAAAACAACTTTTTACATAGAAAAAAATGCTTAAAAGCCATATCATAATACCAACTTACCCTAAATTTACATAAAAAATATCTCATCTTATCTAACAATCATCATTCACAACTCCAACAACTTCCTTTCTACAAGCCACTTTTTCTAAAATCCATACTTCAAATCCTAAACTCCATCAAAACTCTTCAAACTCTTCAACAACAATAACCTCTTTAAACCATATCACATTATTATACAATTTTAATACCATTTCTTATATTATTATAAAAAATCATCAAAATACTCACCAAAACTTTCCTTATCCTTTTCACACATCAAATTCTGTTTCAAAATCAAGTTTTCCTTCTGCAATTGTTGTATAATTTCATCATTAGCGCGCATTTTATTCAAACTATTAACTTTTTGCATATCTTTAACTACAATTTTCAATTCATTTAATTCTTTTCTTAGCTGAGCAACTTCATTTGCCAAAGAAATATTTTCATTTACTAGTGATTCTTGTGAAAAACAAGGAGAATCAGTTTGTATTGCAGCGGTTTTTGTAATAGATTGACTTTTTGTTGAGTTTAAATCAGTTGAAGGGAAAATACAAGTGTCATAAGATATGTTTATTGGAGTATTGTAAATAGGGACACTATTAAGAGGAGAACTCCAACCAAAACGTGAATATGCTTCTAGTTTAAGTCGTGTACTTGTAAATGTTGGATTACTTCTAGCTTTACTAAGACTTGTAGTTTTTTTCAGTCTTTGTGTCTCGAATTCTATTTTTCTTTTCATCTTTGAATGTATTATACAACGATTATTGGATAATATTTGGGTATTTTTGGATTAATGCTTTGTAGAAGATAGAAAGTAGGGTTTTTATAATATAAAGAATTTTTTATGAGGAAAATATAGAATTTATGACTTTAAAGATATGCTTTAGATTTGTTATGGTTATTGATGGTATAATAGTTTGGGTTAATAGATTTGATTATGGAATTCTTTAGAAAAAATCATTTTTTAACTGTTGATACCACCTAAATATAAATTTTTGTTTATTTAATCCTTATCTACACATCTATTAATTATGTGGATTTGATATTGGGATTATCTTCCTAACTTCACCAAGTCCTTTCGTCCTACCTTCTCTAAACAAAATATGCATCCCAGTATGCATTATTTCAGGTCTATATGCAAATCTAAATTTTATAGTCCCTTTATCCCCAGATCTTAATAATTCATTACTCATTTCTATAACATTAGCTGCTTGTCTAACAACTCCACAGTGAATTATAGGCTGATAGTTTTGTCTTATTGTTGTTGCATGATGTAAGATAACAACTTCAGCTTCAAATTCCCAAACTGTTTCTGGGCAGAGATCTTTATCGATTAAAACCATACCTTTTTTGTATGAGGATTTTTTTAAGACGTCTTTTTTCGCTATAGCTTTGATGTTTAGAGAAACAGACATTCCAGATGTTGCTTTATCTATTGGAACTCGCTTATGGTGTATTCCTTTTACTTGTACTGGTTTAAAGTTTCCTGTACTATCTGGGCCTAGGTTTAACATTTGGCCTACTGTGGTTGTACCAGCTCGTAGAATCCCAGACACCACTAACCCAACTCCTGTAACCATAAAAACCCCATCAATTAAAAACTCTGTAGGTGCTTCAGGAGGTCCAAACATCCCACTACTATTAACCCTTGTTTTCAAAGTATTCAAAAAACTCTTTAACACTGGAATTCCTTCACCAGTCACATTGGACACTATAAAAATTGGACAACATTTGCTCTCTATCAATGACGACAACTCAACAATATTTTCCTGTGTAGCAACCATAGGCATTCTACTTCCTGCAGCAGGACTTCTCATGATTTTTTGTAGCATTTCTAATGTACTATCAAAAACATTTTTTGGGGCAATGTCAATCTTAGTAATGATAAAGAAAATAGGAACTTTCAATGATATCGCTAAGCCAATATGCTCTTTTGTCATTCTAGTTATACCCATATTTGCACCAATAACAATCATTGCATAGTCTGGCATAAGGCCTACAAGGCCAAAAATTGTGGTTTTAAGATATTTTTCATGTCCACAAAGGTCAAGAAATGTTATAAGATGTTTGGATTTCTCTACAATAGGCTGCCAGGTTTTGTTTTTAGATTCAGTAATTCTATCTGGGATTACTTGCATACCTTGGTCGTTAAAACCCATAATTTCTTGGGCTATGCTTGAAGTTCTCCCATTAGCTTGTTCATGAGCATAATTAAAAACTAGGCTTCTGGCATGACCTCTACCATCGTCTTGAACACATTTGGTAAGAACTCCAACAAGAGTTGACTTGCCTGAATCCACATTTCCTATTACAGCTATTCTGATATCATCTGTAAGCATCTCGCTTTCCATATTTTTTGGTTATATTTATATATATAAAAGTGTATTATGATTATTTTTTTTTATAGATATGAGGTATAGGATATTAGAAGTAAGATAGAATGTTTTAGATTGGGTTTGTAATAATTTTGTTAATGATATAGAAAATTGATGTTTTGCACATATGGAAAAGTATGATTTTGAAGAACTTTATCTAGGATTTTTAAAGAAAAAATACCTTGATAGCTGTAATAATTTTCATCACAATTTATGTAAAATTTCAGCATCTTAATCATCAGCATTTATATGCTTAAAAACTTTTATATAATCTATTATCTATTTGATCTAATCGGAGTATATTTTTTAACAGAAGTCTTTGAAAGTCTGCTAACAATTTCTCTTCTTGGAGCCATGCTATAAGCTGGGGCTTTATCCTTAGTCTTCATATTAACATTATAAGCTCCAGGTCCCTAAATAAAACTCACAGGAGTATTATTCCTAATTTTCTGAGGTCTTTTTCCTTGTATACTATAACTAGGCCCAGCAGGTTTCATATCAATTTTTAAAAACTCACCTGCAGAATCTGGTTTAAATTTAGGTATTCTCTGAGAAGTATTAAATTTCCCAGAAACTTGCACATTTTTAACAGTCAAATCATAAGCACCAGGTCCAGGGGTATCATTTTTCTCATAATTCATCCTCTGACTTTTCCCTTGACTAAAACTTAAACAAGATTGTGATCTACATGAATCATAAGCCCCAGGTCCAGGTACAATAGATTGCTTAATATCTTTAGGTTTTCCTCTAATCATAGGTGATTGAGTCTTAAACTCAGGTTTATCATAATTACCAGGTCCAGGACTACTATCAATTCTTACAGGACTATATCTTTTTCCTATTGTATAATTAGGCCCATTATTAGCTTTGTCAACATTATATTCCCCAGGTCCAGGAGTATTTAAAATTTTCATATCTCTTGAACTTTTTCCTTGAGAAAACCCTTGCGAACTTTTCAAATCTTGTGGAGTATATTGTCCTGGTCCAGGGACTCCATTATTTAAATTGACTTTTGCTTTACCAAAAATCACAGCACCTTTTGTATCAAAAGTAGAAGGTAAGTCATTAAAGTCCCTAAGATCTTCTTCAAAAACCTTTTCATATCTTTTTCCTATAGTAAAACTTGGTCCTGAGGGTTTTTTATCAATATTATAATGCCCTGGACCAGGTATACGTGGGATATTATCAATCTTATGAGGAAGTCCTAATGAAAAAGATGGAGATGATCGGCTAAGTTGTAAAGAATAAGTACCAGGGCCTGGTGTTGAGAATTGTCCAGGAAGTTTAGTTTTACCTTGTATTGTTATTCGACCTGGACTTGAAGATCGGGTTAAATCATAACTTCCAGGTCCTGGACCATTAAAAGGTGAAGAGTCTCTAGGTCTAGTTCTCATAGAGAAACTTGGACTTACTGTTTTAAATAATGGGTTTATAAGGCTAACATTTGCTGTTAACGGGATTTGAGGTTTGAGTTTTGGACTTTTCATTTGAGGGAACTTTAATTCTGTTGATAAAGACACATCATAAGCTCCTGGACCTGGTGTGACTAACGTACTAAGATCTTTGAACTTACCTCCTAAAGTTATACTTTTATTATATAAAGTACTTGGAATCTCGTATTGACCTGGACCTGGGGAGTCTGATAAATATGATATTAACGGTTTAGAAAAGTCGTTTGTAGGAACTGATCTTGCTCTTATACTTCCTTGGGTATTTGAGATTTCTTTATATTTTTCTGGGGTTAAAGAAGAGTTCTGAAGCTTTTCAAGTCCAGGTGGAGTGTGGAATCGCTCAGCTTGGGGAAAAGAGTAACTTGGTCCTCCTGGAATCCCTGATGGCAATTCGTATACACCTGGGCCGATAGAATAGTCTTGGATTATACTTGGCATCAGGTCCATGCAATCAGAATCTTTTATACGATTTGGGCTTGTTTCGTAAATATTTTCCATTTAACGATTTATCCAATTATTATATATGCTAAATCTGTTAGGAAGTTTTGATAAAGATGGATTATTTTGTGAAGGTGGGGTTGTGGAAGATGATAAGGTTGGGTGAGGAGAAGTATTTTAAGAAAACAAGGAGGTGATTTAGGGTTTTGGATAAAATTTTGGGTAGAAAAATATGTTTTATTGTAGGTGGTGAAATATTTTAAGCTCTTTTGCCAAATAATGAGATAAGTTTAATTTCTAACATAAAAATTCTAAGTAAATATTTTGTAAATCCCAATCAGTAAACTTATCAACTTCAATATTCACATTTATTAAAAAAATACCCTATAGACAAACTGATTCTATAATTCTAAGAATATTGAAAATTCTACAAATATAAAGTCATCAAGTTTAAATTACTTTAACATAAACTTTCATATTACTCATCATTTACTTTTTAAATGACTTCCTCCTAACAATCTTCCTTAATGTCAAAGTATGCAAGTCTTTATTAAAATCGCTACTCTTATGAATATTCCTTTTCCCTCTTTTTCCATCAAACGAGTCATAAACAATCCCTTCCATAACCCCATTCGGTCTAATTTCCTCAATTTCCGATACTGTCTTCAATCCATCAAACGATGTTTTAATATCAGGAGTCGCTCTTCTCTCAGGACTTTTATAAATAATCGGACTTAACGAGGTTTTCCTTATAGTCTCCAAAGATTTCTCAACATTATTCAAAGCTTGTATCCTTGAATTCTCCTCAGCCCTTAACCTAGCCTCAATAGTAAAAAGCCTTGCATCATAAGGTGACATTCCACTGATTTCTGAAACATTTATCGGAAACCAAGAAAGTTTATCTTTAAGTTCAGCATTAGCCGATTCTAAAGAATTTTGTGCCTTTGTCATTTTTGCCTCTAATGGTTGAATATGATCTTTTATAGTTTTCAATAACTCATTTTTCATAAACTTCATCTCAAGTTCCATTTTAAATCTATAGCTTTTAAGCTCATTTTCCATTAATAATGCATTACGATTAAAAACTTCTTGTGCTTCTGTTACTATATTATTACTATCATTAATATGTGGTTCTTCTTTTATTTGTTGTTTAGGATATGATGTTGGGATAACTGTTCTTGATCTATTAAGTTGATTACGTTCTATGGTTTCGATTTTTGATGATATTAAAAAATAATTTTCTTTTATTTGATTTATTTCATTGTTGTGGTTATAAATGTTAGTACTTAAGTTTTTATCAGTTTCTATAGAATTTTGATGTAAAAAATCGAATTGTTTGTTTAATGTATTGATTTCTTCATTGATTTTGTCTAGTGATGTAGTTATTTGACCATCTCGTTGGATTGTATGCATTCGTAGTTCTGAAAGATTTAAATTGAGTTTTTGAAGCTCTTCTTGGTTGTGAGAGTCGTTGGATTTTATGAGGTTGTTGGTAACTTCGATGGACCGAGATAGTTTGCTAAATGGGGGTTACTCGAAATTTGTTTTCAGTTCGGTCATAAGTTTATCGATTGATGGACGAAGTTGTTGGTCACGAACACTATTGAGAACATTTTGGTGAATCATAATAGATTTTTCATTTAGAATCTTATTAATCTCTTCGATATCCACAATATTGCTTACAGCCTTTATACATCGATTAACTTGCTCTTTCATTTCATACGAGTTTTCATTAAGTATTTTCTGCTTATTATTATTCTCCTCAACAACTTTCTTCTTAAACTGGGCGAAATCACTTGACAAAAAATCGCATCTTTCCTTAACTTTCTTCATAATAACATCTTGTTGAACCCTAATAGCATCATTTGTATTCGCCAAGCTTTCATTGAGATTTCTAAGCTTCAAATTAACTTTACTGTTAGAGTTTTCAATCTCATTATAGCAATCTGATATCTTTCTACTTTGTTCCATAAAGCATTCTTTGAATAGCATAAGTGCTTGTATAAGCGGTCTTGGTATATTTACCCATTCATCAAATTCCAAAATACTCAAACTATTCATTATATATATTACTAATCCTCACAAATTACCTATTCCAAATCATCAAACCATAAATATTTCATCTCCTACCCAATCCTAAATACATTCTTTCAATATTTTCATATAATAAATGTATAGGCCAAACAGTATACAAAGCCGCTTAATCCCAAAAGAAGAAGACTCAGGAGCACTTCTGAATGAAGTTAATGATACAATTGAAAGCTTAAGAAAATGGAAAGAAGAACAAAAACGTCTTGATGAAGAACTAGAACAAAAAATCATCGAAAGTAAGAACAAAAAAATTGATAAATATGAAGAAGAAACAAACACTGATATTCTATTAGAAGAACGAGATATAAAAGAAATTAGATGTATGCAAAAAGAACTTATTGATGTTGGTAATCCAAGTCCACAAAGCCTTTTAGTAATTCCTGATATCAAAGATATGAATAGTTATGACATTTTTAAGACTGGAAATCAGCTTAATGAAATGCTTAATGATTGGAATTCATCACTTGAATACCTTTCAGTTAGTCAGAAAGCACATGGGAATCCAGGAGAAGAATGGAGTCAAATCAAAGATATAGAAAAAGAACTGGATGAACTTGAAGAACTTATGAACTCTGCATCAAGATTAGAATGATTATTATGATTATCAGCATAAATTTAGAAAACTATCTTTTAAAACCAAAATATTATATGAATTCTTAAGTATTTCCCTTAGTTTCTAATAAAATTTTATTACAATCATGATATTTTATAAATCTTACATATGTGGAATATATGGTTTAAAGCTTTAGGTGCAGGGACACTAGCTACAACTTGCACTATTGTAGGAAATCATTACTACATGCGTAGAAACTGGAAAAACTCTCATCCACTAGTCAAAGAATCTTTAGACTTATTACTTAAAGACTCTAGAGTCATCAAAGAACTAGGTGGGCATTTTGATAAAACAAGTAGTGTATCAGGGATTCTTGAAGGTCAAAAAAGATGGGCCAGCTTCAATTTTAATATCAGAGGTTATGAACAAGCAGCAATGCATATTGTTGCAGATGCTAAAGATATAAAAGAAGCTGATGATTCTTATATAATTGATCATTATCCAATGGAATATAGTTTTTATGATAAAATGAATCATTACTTTTACGGTAAGCCAGATGAAACTATATTAAAGTGGAAAATTGTTGCTTTAAATGTTAAATTTGATGAAATGTATTCGATTACTATTATTGGTGAGGATACTGGGAAAACACATAAGGCAATTCATGATTCAAAGAATGCAAAGTTAGATGATGATGATGATGATGATGATGATAAAAAAGAAAAAATTCCATTAAGTGTGGGACATAAACGTAGGATGGATGTTATGAAAAATGTTTCTAAGACTTATTGGATGATGTTTTTATCTGGGTTATCCGTTTTTTTAGTTTCAATCTATTTGATGAGATATACTAAGCATCATCCTGTAAAAAATAGTCTTTTTCTTAATGGTGCTGTAGAAATTGTGAGGACTCACGAAGGTGCTCATAAAATTCTTGGTCTTCCTATCCAGTTAATACAAAGTATCAAAGGTTATCTTAACTACAATAAAACCAAAGGTAATGTAGATTGCTACCTTTACGGACCACAGGGCTGGGCAAAAATGCATGCAGAAGGTACTTATGATCCAAGTAAAAAGTTTTGGAAATATGAGAAAATCTTATTATCCAGAAATAAAGATATCATATCAGTAGTAGGTAATAAAGATTAACAAATTTACAATTGGAAATAACCTAATATGCTATTAATAAAATAATAAAAACGATTATAAGCAAAACAAGAGATAATGGATATACTGATACTTGATTTTGATTGTATATATTATCATTGACTATAGGTTTTTTGAATGAATCTCTTTTTTTTTTTTGCTTATTATGATATTTTGCTTACTTGTAACAATAGGGGATTTAGGCTTTCTTGAGGATGATAAATCTGTTAACCTTAAAGGTTTTGTAGAAAATATTGTGCGTGGGGAACGACTTCTTATACGATTTAGAGGTTTAAATTGCATTTCACTGTTTGGGTTTTTGTTTAGATTCTTATTTTCTTCAGGTTTTTTAAGATTTTCGTTCCTCTGAGTTATCCCCATATTGCTTTCATTTTGAAGTTTTAAAGTGTCGTTTGCTGAATTGGAGTTTTCGCTGTTAACTTGGAGGCATGGCTTGGTTTCTAGGGTTATATCAAATGTAGTGGGTATGTCTTTTTGAGCCATATTACAAGATATCCAACAGATATACTGTAAAAAAAAATAAGGGGCTTTTACTTAAAATGATTTATATGCAAAAATTTATATAAAACCCAGTAATCTCAAAAAAGTGATTTTCTAAACACAACTCACTCAAAACCAAAACAAATAATTTCTTCATATTTTCAATAATAATAAATGCAAGCTCAAG
>MPUH01000741.1:0-37475 GCA_001970955.1 Stentor coeruleus | reverse complement strand
TAATGCTAAGTTATAATTATATTTTCTAAAATCATCTTAAAAATATCAAAAAATCTAAAGTTATAAATTGTTCTAATAATTATACATACTCTAATCATGTTTCACTAATTTTATGTTTTAAATTATATTGCTATTATTTGTCTGTTCTGCATGTGACTCAATATTCCAATGTTTAACATCAAACTTGATAAATGACTTATAAATTGACCCAATAAGTAACAATAAGCACCCAATTGCTGAGATAATACACAAAGCCAGTATAGCAATTGAAAATGCTTTTTTATTTTTAAAATCCAAGTGATAAGCGCAAATTATATACAAAATTACACCAATGGCTATAAGAATCGATATCAATATTGGTATACTACAGCAATATGTAAATTCTTCATCAATTCCATGTTTCACACTGCATCTGCAAGTGCTTTTTACAGACATAACATAAAAAGATTTGCATACTTCACATTGAGCACCATCTAGTCGTGGGAATTTCACTAAAACCCAAGTTTTCAAACAAGACTCATGGGTGTATTTCCCTGTTCCAGAACAAAGACAAGGAGAAATCAAATTTTCAGTACCAGCATCCAGGCAAATTCTACAACATATTTCAGAAACCATTGTCTGAGGCAAAGCATCATCTGGTTTTTCTTGGTAAATTGCAAGTGATTTAGTCTCTTCCATATTATACAATTTAGATTATGGAAGAAGATTTATTGGTAACTCCAAACCTTGCTAACTCATTGAAATGCCCGATGTGCCGTTATTATTTCGCCCCGCCAATCTTCCAATGCAGCAACGGGCATTCGTTTTGTAATTCTTGTACAGAAAAAACTAAAGATTGCCCTGAATGCTCGATTTCCTTACAGAATAAATTTAGAAATATCTCCCTTGAAAGGATGTTGGAGTCAATCGAGTCTATATGCAAATTCCAAGGATGCGGGATGAAAGTTTTACTCATTGGCAAGTCAGCCCACGAATCAATATGCGAGTATAANACTCATTGGCAAGTCAGCCCACGAATCAATATGCGAGTATAATCCAGCTATGAAATGTGTATTTAGTGAGTGTCCTTGGGAAGGAGAAGCTTTAATAGAGCATTTGAAAGTCAAACATACTATAAAAGAATTTGATATGCCTAGCAAAGGTGGAGTCAGAGGATGGAATTCGAAAACATGGAAAAACGCGGATTGGGGATATAGTATATGGAAATTTGGCGATGTACAAATACTTAACAAAAGCATTAGTGATGGAGAAACTTTTTACCTTTTTGTATATCATGTGGGGAATAATCGGTTAACAATGAACCTTTCGACTAAACATGACCAATGCTCAATATCATATACAGTACAAACAATATCAATTAAACAGGCTAAAATGCAGTATTTATGCTTACCTTTTCATATTAGTATTGCTGTTGCTGAAAAGTACTTGCTGGAGCCTGCTGAAGGTCTTGAGGAAGGGTACAAAAAACTATCGATTAAAGTTAAACTACTGAGTTAGCTTTGGTAATTTTAGATTTTTCATAGTTTTAAATGAAATATTAAATAAACTGATAGAATTTTACTTTACTAGTTTTTTGATTGATGTGAGTATGGAAATTTTGTAAAGCTACTCTTTTGATATTTGATTCTTGCTTATGGGTTCTTATATAATATGCTTTTTTAAGAGTAATTCTTCTGATAATATGCCATAAAAAAAACTGAGTGAATCTCTTTAATTGTATGTGGGTTAGCATGAGAAATAAGGGAAAAAACAACTTCTGAAGATTATAGAAAGGAGAGTTAACTTATTCTATCTGTAAATTGCATGTTACCCTTCAAATTCCCCAGTCTTTTCTACTTAAATCAATATAATATTAAAGTGTAAATATCTTTAGTATAGTTTAATGAATAAGATAATAAAAATTTCTTGCATCCAAGTTCTTAAGTTTTAAATCTTCTTCCATAGTATATATCTTAATTCTCTTATTGATTTTATAAAAAAAATTATAAAAAGTATCATAAACCCTTCTCTATAAAGTTCATATATTTAAAACAGGTATTTAGTTCATTACTATATTCGTTAAAAATATGAATTTTTTTTTAAATATCCTTTGTGTTGCTGCTTATCAGGAAGTCCTACACAGTAACCATATTGTGACAATTCCTCTAAGAAAAATAGTTCAAACCACTGAAGAAAAGCAGGAAATCTACGCTTTTTTAATGAACTTCCAAAGTTCAATGTTTTCATCAAACATGCTCGAAACTATGAACGGAAAGCTCAGACTGAAAAATTTCTCAAACAGCCAATATGTTGGTAGAGTTGGTGTAGGGACGCCTCCACAGTATTTAGATGTGATTTTCGATACAGGAAGCGCTAATTTTTGGATCAACTCCAAACTATGCAATGATTTAGCTTGTGAAACCCATGACGCTTATGATAGTCTCTTAAGCAATAGTTATGAAAAACTTGGCTATGTTATTAGTGTTGAGTTTGGAACTGGGGAAATAAGAGGAGAAATTAATTATGAAACTATCACTGTAGCTGGGATTAGCTTACAAAGACAGAGTTTTGGAGAAATCACTGATGAGATAGGCGAAGTTTTTGTCCAGGGCAAGTTTTCTGGAATACTTGGTCTTGCTTTTCCAACCATGGCCGCATTTAATTTCGACCCAATCTTTGATAGTATGATGAGCCATCATTCTCTTGATAACAATCTTTTTACATTTTATTATAGCGAAAATGAATCTTCTGAAGTAGCTTTTGGTGGTATTGACTATAGTAAATTTGAAGGAGAAATACTATGGAATGAAGTTATTGAAGAGTATTATTGGGTGATTATTATAGATGATATAAAAATAGGAGGTAAATCATTAGGGCTTTGTCCAAATGGATGCAAAGCTGCAGTAGACACTGGTACTAGTTTTCTAACTGCTCCACCTGAAGAAATGAAAGTTTTAGCAAAAGAGTTTGATCTTAATTGTGAAAATACAGACCTTCTTCCAAACTTAGTTTTCCAAATCAACGGTAAAGATTTCAGTGTATCTGGTAAAGACATAGTTTTTAAAGGACCAAACACTTGCACTTTAGCAATAATGCCGCTTAAAGTGCCAAAACCATTGTAATTTTTACGTAGCGGGCCTCTTTGGATCCTTGGTGATGTGTTTTTACAAAATTACTACACAATCTTTGATCGAGACTACTCAAGAGTGGGTTTTGCAAGTAAAATCTAATACAAAAACTATAGAAAATGATTATCTAAAAAATATTGAATAAAATATGCTGAAATATAATAATTGCTAATAAGTATGGAATTGGTTGACAATTTTAAAGATCTCAAGTCAATACCCGAACAAAGCAAAGCAAGTCCAATTAGTCCTATGGTTTATACTGAAACTTGTAATTTTTACTTAGTCAGCGAAATTTTAGGTTATTTTAGGGCAATATTAGCAACTGAAGAAGTCTCTGAGCGAGCTTTTGACTTGACAGAAAAAGTTATAAGATTGACTCCAGGGTTTTATGCAGCTTGGCATTATAGAAGACATTTGTTTTATTCATTGAAAAAAGACTTTAGCGACGAATTATCTTTTTTAACAGAACAAGGTAAAGAAAACCCTAAAAATTACCAAGTTTGGCATTATAGAAAGGATTTGTTGACCCATATTTCTGATTTTGAATCTGAGCTTGAGTTCACTAAAGCAATTTTAGACCTTGATGAAAGAAATGTTCATGCTTGGGGTTATAGGCAGTTAATAACAAGTAGGTTTTCTCTTTGGGATAAGGAAACTAAGTGGATTGAAGACTTTATTGAACTATATCCTCGAAATAACTCTGCTTGGAATTATAGGCATTTTTTAGTTACTAAATTTCCAGGAAGGATTAAAACAGATACAGTTTGTGAGATTGAAATAAGGTATTGTATGAAATATGCTATGGATTGCCATAATGATAGCTGTTTTACTTATGCTCAAGATTTTTATTCAGAGAGGACTTCAGTATTTATCAAAGAGAATATGTGTAATATTTTGACGGATATAGGACCTTCAATTCCAATGCTAAGGCTTTTGCTATTTATTTACACCTCAGAAGGTTTGTATGAGATTTGCAAACAAATATCCTCCAATCTTATTACTTTAGATCATCCACACATTACATATTGGAGTTCGCAATTGCAAAAATATCAAGATAAACCGCATTCGTCGCTTTCAACACTAGATCAACGTTTACTTTCATTATTACTTAACTAGTTACCTAAAGACTTTCCCAGTAAGAACTGTTGCTATCGCATTAACAACATCTTTACCATTAGTAATAAATGGAGATATAGCACTAAGTACAGGTTCTAAATCGCCACCTTCTTTTATCCTAAGCAACCCTGAAAAAAAAGTGTCACAATTAAACCCAATATCAAATTTATTTGAATAATCCATAAACTCAAACTTGTCCCTATACACAATTTCCCTAAAATTCGTACCCAAAAGTGCTCCAATATCTTTTTTTATAAATGGGTCTTCAGCAAATACTGGAAGTTTAGGCAAAAGCATTGACTCATAATTAGTATTATTCAATATACGGAGTGCTTGGATCATTCTTTCAAGATATGATTGAAGAAAAAGTTCGAAAAACTTTTTTCTAAACTTCCTAACATAAAAATCTGAAGCTAACCATTTTGTAATATCACTGTCAAAATCTTCAACTGTTCCAAATGCTAAAGATACAGGGCGAGAATTTACCCATCTTTTTGTAAATAAAACCGATACTGTTTCTTTTGTCATAGAAATAAGCATGCTTAGGGCCATATAATTAGCCCCTTCAATACATAAATTTAAAAATCCTTTATGTACCTGGGTATATAAATTTTCAATTCTTTCCTTGTGAAAAGGATCATTGAATTTACTTTGGCAGAATTTCTGAAGTTCAAGACAATGTTTAGATGATCTTTGATTATTGTTAATACTTAGACAGAATGATGGGATTTGTATTTCAGGGTCTTCTTGATTTAAAATATCTTGTATTTGTTGCATTTGCTTTTTTTGTTGTGAAAGAAGTCTTCCTGAACATACTCTAAAGACTTCAATAAGCACTTCTCCAGTTAGCCTATTTGAAATGAACCCTAATTGTTGATTTATAGCTGAAAACATTTCTTCAGGGAAAGTATCAGTAAGTGCATCATTTGTCGCAGCAAGTTCTAGTATTTGTTGATTAGAAATATGCGCACGAAGAGCTCTGTTTATCCATTCTGAAAGCAGGTTTTCCATATGTGATAAGAAATCTGGCATAAGTTCTTTGACTTTACTAAACAAAACTTGGATTTCTACTTCTTCAGTGGCTCCAGGACATAAAGATTTTATAGCATCACCATATTCACTTATCCATTGAAAAATTAAAACAAGCAAACCTGGAGACTGTCTAAGTTTGTCTAGGTTTGTTAAATGAGGTTCTATTGCAGATTCAATTTTCCTTCTGTATGTGCTTATACAGAAACTTTTTAGTTGATAACTTTCTGGAAATTGTGGGACTATTTTTTCAAGTACAAAGTTTAGTTCAGAAATTGCTGTGTGAGTATTTTCAGCTAGTTCATCAAGTTTGTCTGTACCCAAAAGCCATTCTAAACGTTTTTCCACACCTTTGGCTAGATTGAATTTCACTTTTTCTCCAGGATCTGATTCGATTCTTTCTATAATCCTTGAGATTTTTCCTAAAGCTGCAGGGTCTTTCTTTGCAACCTCAACAGCATTTTCTATCATTTTCCAAATATAAGAATTTATGTATATCTCAAAATCGTCTAATGGCTTAAACACTATTGCTAACTGTTCTTTTTGAGACTCATTTGCTTTTAATAAAATTTTTGACCTATACTCAGAAAGTTTTGCACTTTGAGTGATTACAATTGGAAGCTTCTCATCATTTGCCATATCTTGTTTAAACTTGTTCAAGGTCGCTTCTAGATTGATAAAAGGGGTTAGAATTGTTAAGGTAGATGTAATGTTATTCTGAGCTATTGTAAATGATTTCAATGTTCCTCCTTTAGTCTGACAAAACTTATTCAGTAAAACTAAAGGTTCAAGAAGCCCTTGTGAAGATGCTTTATGTAAACTGCAAAGAACTTTTCGATGTATTTCAACTCCACGATTAAGCGAAGATGATAATTCAACTGAAGAGTTTTCTTGAGATTTCGTGAAGTCAGCGATGAGTTTTTTAACTTTAGTCCTTACAATACTCACATCGCCATCTAGCTCTGAAAGTGTTTTTAGAAAACTTTGTCGTCCTTTTTCTTGTGCCTGCTTTTCGTCTATAAAGTTCATCTTGATTATTAACTAATGTATTATATTAATTAATGTTGTATAATTCTTTTTATAAAGATATTATAATGAAAAATTAGGCAAAATCTTGTATAAATTGTGAAGTAAAGGTATATATTTGGTGAAATTTTAGAAACCCATAAAAAGATTTATTTATGATTAAACTTAAATTTTAAGGGTTTATTTGTTTTTCAATTTATACAAATTGACCTAGAATTTTATTTTTTAAGATATGGTAAATGATATTAAAATATTAGAATTGCCAAATGAAGAGAAATTAGATATGACTATTTTGATTTTCTAGGCAAATTTGTATTAGAAGTAAGTGAATGTGTGAAGTATCTTATAGAAAATTGTGTATTTATCATCGATAGGCACTGTTTTAATTGCCAAAAATATGTGACCACTAAAAAGGACACTATTTTTGAAAGATTAAATTTGGAATGCCTAAAAATAATACAAAATGCTTATAAGTTGATATGAAATTTACAGATTATTTTTTAATTGTATATAAAATACTCATCACTTTTTGGCATTTTAGACATATCATCGTTTGAGGAAAGAATTCTTTTTTAAAAAACTCTGAACATCATTTTTTATCAAAGAAAATCTGATTAAAATCTATGATGCTTGACAAAGAATAGTTATGCATTTGGATTAATAATGATAAATTACTATATAAGTCTGCATAGTCAATAAGAAATCTAAATATAAAAATCATAGAATTCTCTAGATATTATGATGAATCATCATATAAATATTGAAGATTTAGTCTAACTAGCCTTAAAAATTCAATTATAATTTTTTGAGATGCTTAAATATGAATATATATAAGCTATGAGTTATGATATTATAATTTAGAAGAAGAATTCAAAAAATAGGCATTAGGAATCTTAAGTAATTCCATTAATATAATATGATTAATTTTTATCTAAACTAATTTTCTAATGTAATAATAATGGATCAGAGTTGAGGAATAACTGGTTGCCCTAAGAAAGCTAGTTATGAGTGCACATGCAAAGAACAGTTTAAATTTTGTAAGAACCATATGAAAAAGCACTCAGCATTAGCAAATTGCTACAATAAAGCATTTGATAAAGATACTATGTTGTTTATAATATGTTCAAAACAAAATGCTCTTAACATTTTAAACACAGAAAGTATCCAGCTATCAAATTTTATGATATCCGAAATTTATAATTGTCTTAAAGAAAACTTAAACTGTGTAAACAAAGAAAAAAAACAGATTCATAATTTCATAATAAATAGGCAGAATGAGCGAGCTGATAATATTCTTGCATGGGCAGAAAGTGTAAAACTTCAAAACAGAAATTCAGCTGATTTCATTAAGAGCACTAAAAATTTATTACTTTTTAATCCAATTTCCGATAAAGAAATCACTCAAACTGAAATGTTTGAGGAAAAAAATAAAATGCTTGAGAAAAAAATTGAAAAGTTAGAAAATGATTATAAAAAAGCAAATGATAAAATCCAAGTGCAAGAAAATGAAATTACTAAATATAAACAAATGCATCAAAACGAGCAAAACGAAATTTTAAAAATTACAAAAAATTACAACGATGCTAACATTAATATAAATGCTTTAAAAAACAATTGAATGAATGGAAAAAAAATTATCAAGAAAATAAAAAAGTTATTCAAAACTATGAAGCTGAAAAAACTTCAAACATCGAGAAATATAATGAAGCTTGCCAAAAAGTTATAATCATTAATAATGAGTTAATTAAAGTCCAGAATTTATGTCAAGAAAAAGATATTATCCTAAAAAACTTTGAGGAACAAAGATTATCAAACGATGATAAATTAAAATCTGAAGTAAAAGCATTGGAACAAGCTGATTCAAATAAAAAAAAACAAGAAAGTGAAATTGCTAAATGCAATAAAATTATTAGGGATATGCAAGAAGATATTGAGAAATATCAGGCAACTTTGCAGTTTAGGCAAATATCTTTAGATGAGGCTAACGCTAGAATAAAAGCTTTAGAAAAAGATATTGCAAATAAAAAAAACATTGAAGAAACTAAAAAAATGATAAATCAATATGCACCTAAATCGCCTATTGTCAAAAATTATTCTGCACAAGCAATTAGAAATACTCAAGCATCAAACCATAAATTTGTTTGTCAATTTGTTGGTAATTTATAGGAAGATAAGTTTAAAGAAATGAGTCTGGCTCAAAAAAATAATTATTTAGTTCAAGAAAATTATTCAAAATTCAAAAGTGATATAATTGATAAGAAATATTGGATATTAAACCACTTTATAACAAATGATGGAAAATATATTTTTATTTGTAGTTAATAAATAGGTATGCTTAAATAGAAGGTAAATTTAAAACAGATTGTATACTTTACACAGGTATTCTATATTCAGGTATTTTTTACACAGATTGTATGCTACATTCAGGTATCTTCTACAAAGTTTGTATGATATATTCAGGTATCCTCTACATAGCTTGTATATTATATTCAGGTATCCTTTAAATAGATGGTATTTTCTACACAGATGGTATCTTCTACATAGATAGTATCTTTTACATAGATAGTATCTTTTACATAGATAGTATCCTCTATACAGGTATGCTATATTCAGGTATTCTCTAAATAGTTGGCATCAACTGCATAGCTTGTATTTTATATTCAGGTATTTTCTAAATAGATTGTATACTCTATACAGATGGTATCCTCTACACAGCTTGTATGATATATTCAGGTATTTTCTAAACAGATGGTATCTTCTATTTAGGTATGCTATATTAAGCTAGTATTATTTATACAGGTATGATATATTCAGGTATTTTTTACACAGATAGTATCATCTAAACAGATAGTATGGTAAATTCAGGTACCCTCTATATAGATTGTATGCTTTATTCAGGTATTATCTATACAGATCGTATCTTCTATACAGAAAGTATATTATATTCAGGTATCCACTATACAGGTATAACAGATGTAGTAAGAATTTATAATGTGGAAACGAAGGCTATTGAATCAGATGAGCACCATGGTACAAATTCATCTTTAAGATGGAAAAGGGCATATCCAGAGTGCGATAAACATTGGAAAATAGGTAGTTAATAAATTCTTAAATTGTCTTTAAAAGCGTTTTTCTTTTAAGTACAGAATGCAGTAATTTCGGCTTTATGGTGTAAAAATTGGGTAATTATAGGAAGGGTGATTGCTTATTTAGTTCTTAAAAATCTTTATCTTAAAGAGTTATTAAGAAAAAAATATTGCGAAGAATTTATTGATGGATTTATTATGTTTTTTTGAGAGAACACTCTGATGTACCCCTATAATTTTTTTCAGTTATTGATATTTCTAACTTAAAAATGAGAGCCCCAAGTAGAATATAAAAATAATCGTTTTTAGCTAAGAAATTTTGAATAATTAAACAATGATGAAAGAAATCTTTTTTTCTTATTATATGATAAATTAAGAGTGCCAAAATTAACTGGAAAACTGTATGACAACATTTCTTAATAAAAAATTCAATGAATTGCTTTTTACCCTTAACAAAGATAATCATTTAGTTTACTGCTATATTTGGAAATATTGCGCGTGCAAGTTTACAAGAACTATTCATTATGGATTAATTTTTGAAATTCTAGAATGAAATCAAGTGAGACTAAACTTTAATTTAGTTTTGGTTTTTAGAAAACACTTCAAAGATTATTGCAAGAAATTACAATTATCATTAAATACTGTTTCAAATTATTATTGTACTATTTGTGAATGCCCAGTATCTTGAAGAAAATTTAAATTTAATTAGGAGATTTAATTTTGACAAGTTTTATCATGTAATTTTTTTTTTCTTAAAAATTTTTTAAAATAAATTAAGTTCAAAATAAACAATCGCCTCTTATATTAAACCTTATTTATATACCATAAAGTTGAAATTATCTAAACTATAGTATAATAGATACAAAGATTTTATGGTTTTTTATGGAATCTAACTATAAAGTAACAAGGGTATGCTAATTAAATTGAAGTTTAATAAATGTTTAAAATAAATTTTATTAGGATTCATATAATATGACTATTAAAATCTATAACTCAACAGAAGAAATTTAAAGCATTTCTTTAAGTTAAACCACAATAGATAACACATGCTTTTGACAAAAATAATAAGTTTCATACAATTATTTTAAAATATTTTTTAAATACTTAACTTTAGCCAACTTATCATTATTATATTTATATTAAAGCTTTCAAAAATTGTAGGTTTTTATGAGCCTCCTTAGTTTTAAAAATATACTTAAAATTGATGTTTTCTCAATCCACACCTAGCCTTTATTGAACTCTTCAACAATTTTAACTGTATCAATAAAAAAAAATTTTTTGAAGTTAGTATTAAATTAAAAAATAAAATAACTCTATGTCTTGCGTGTAATTTCATACAAAATTATACTGGCTACAATTTTAAACTCGAAAATTCACTTATTTCCACATGATCCAAACTTAAAAAAAGGCAAATCATCCATAATAATTTCCCATTTCGCACTCTTAATTTCCATTTTTTTACATAATCTTCCATATATAAACCCAATACATCCCCATAATGAACCAGCGCAAGCAATCTGAAATCCAAGAGTTGTCTACCCAGCCATCTCTTATACGTAATATCTGTATCCTAGCCCATGTCGACCACGGCAAAACCAGTTTAGCCGACAGTCTTATTTCCTCAAACAAAATTATTTCATCTAAACTTGCAGGTAAACTCCGATACCTAGATTCAAGACCCGATGAGCAAGAGCGTTGCATAACAATGAAATCAAGTTCAATATCTTTAACATATTCTTTAAACAACGACAATTATCTTATTAACTTAATCGACAGCCCTGGCCATGTTGATTTTTCATCAGAAGTTGCCTCAGCTTTAAGAGTATGTGATGGAGGACTCTTACTTGTTGATGTTGTCGAAGGTATCTGCGCTCAAACATTTACTGTTATGAAACAAGCTTGGGATGAAGGAATTCGTTTATGTCTTGTGCTTAATAAAATCGACCGTCTGATAATCGAGTTAAAAATGTCAACAGAAGATGCACATAAGCATTTAAATCATATAGTCGAACAAGCGAATTCAGTAATTTCTAAACTTTATTATGAATATAGAGATAGAAACTCTGCTGAAGACTCTGAAGAAAACTATTTCTTTGCACCAGAAAAAGGAAATGTTGTATTTGCTAGTGCTTTAGACCGATGGGCATTTACGTTAAGAGAATTTGCAGAGATCTATGCGCAGAAATTCGGCTTTAACCCAAAATCCATGTGTAGTTTTTTATGGGGACTGTATTATTATAACCCAAAGACTAAAAAAGTATTAAAGAAACCTTTTAATGAGACTGTAAAGCCTATGTTTGTTCAGCTTATATTAGACCCATTATGGAGAGTTTATGATGTTGTTATGAATACTCGTAATGAAGAAAAAGTCTTGGCTTTAGCTAAAAGATTAGAAGTAGTTTTAAATCAAAGAGACCTTGCTTGTTTGCCTGTTAATCCTAGAGCTACACTTCAAACTGTTATGAGTTCGTGGATGCCTTTAGAGAAAACAGTTTTATCTATGGTTATAAGAAGACTTCCTAATCCAATAATGGCTCAGGTTAATAAGATTAAAGTTATTACCCCTGGATTACAAGGTTTACACCCAGAGCTTTATAAAGATATTGTATCTTTGACTACTGATGGTATAGTTTCTGCGTTTGTATCGAAAATGATCCCAATTGACCCTGTTAGTCAAATCACAAAAATCCCTGGAGATTATCAGTCACATAATCATACTCTTATAGCTTTTGCTAGGGTGTTTTCTGGGACTTTAACCTGCAATATGCCGATTTATGTTATTGAAAGTAAGGGAGACGCTCTTGAATGTATTATTGAAAGCTTGTATATGCTAATGGGCCAGTATCTTATCCCTGTGCAGAGTGCTTTGCCTGGGACCATTGTGGGGATTGGAGGTTTACAATCCATAATCCTAAAAACCGCAACACTTTCTACTCAACCTAATCACCCAAGTTTTTACCCAATTTGTTCAAAAAGTTCACCTATAGTAAAAGTATCAATTCAACCTAAGCATTTATATGATATGCCAGTTCTTGTAAATGGACTAAAACTCTTAGATCGTTCCGATAGTAGTGTCGATTATTATATGCAAGATAATGGTGAACATATCCTTGTAGCATGTGGAGAAGTTCATTTACAAAGATGTGTTAAAGATCTTGAAGATACATTCGCCAAAGTCCCAATATCAATCTCAGAACCTCTTGTCAGTTTTAGAGAAACTGTCATGGAAGGAGGGAAAAACTTTAGAGCTATAACAGCTAATAAACGTGTTCAAATCACAGCAACAGCCTACCCATTACCAGAAAGTCTTATAGAATTCTTAGAATCAAACTTTGAAATCTTGAAAAAAATCTTCACTTCAAGAAACACCCAAACACCTGAAAAAAAACTTTTTATCTCAAGTTTAGCAGAAAATTTAACAACCTGCGATAATAAACTTAAAGATATTATCCTAAACTATCNAAAATCTTCACTTCAAGAAACACCCAAACACCTGAAAAAAAACTTTTTATCTCAAGTTTAGCAGAAAATTTAACCACCTGCGATAATAAACTTAAAGATATTATCCTAAACTATCTAATAGGCTTTGGACCTAAACGTGTTGGATGTAATCTTTTAGCTTATATGGCATGTGGTGGATTTAAAGATACAGATCATGAGTCTGAAACAATAGAAGTTGATATACAAAGTGAAAATAGTAGTACAAATACATCGAAAATATCAAATAATGATATTGATATAAAAGAAACTTTACGTGTAGGATTTGATTGTGCTGCTAATGCTGGACCTTTATGTGCAGAACCATTACGAGGTGTTTGTATTGTTGTAGAAGAAATAAAGTATTTAGAAGAAGAGATAAAAGATATTTATGGACCATTTCAAGGACAAATGATATCGACTATGCAAGAAGTATGTAAATCAGCTGTATTAGGAAATAGTCCACGTTTAGCTGAAGGGATGTATATATGTACTTTTACTACAACTCAAGAATATATTGGGAAATTGTATACGGTTATAAGTAAAAGAAGGGGAAAAATTGTTGAAGAAGTTTTGACTGAAGGGACGGATTTGTTTGTTTGTAAAGCTTATTTACCTGTTATTGAAAGTTTTGGCTTTGCTGAGGAACTTAGAAGGATGACTAGTGGTTTAGTACTTCCACAGTTAGTGTTTTCACATTGGGAAACTATGCTTGATGACCCTTTTTATACGAGGAAGACTGTTGAAGAAATGGAAGAATTTGGTGACCAGCCTTTGTTGGACAATTTGCCTAAGACTTTTATTAATAAAGTTCGCAGACGTAAAGGCTTGCAAACAGATGAAAAACTTGTTATCCATGCTGACAAACAGAGAACACTCACTAAGATGAGATAAAGTATTAGTTAGGATAAAATTATTTATAGGATGAAATAGAAAAATTAGAAATACATGATGATTATTGAAAAAAAATAGAGAGTTTTTAGTATTGGAATGTTAAAAATTTCCTTATATTAAATGGGAAAGGAAAAGTCCTCAAAAGATGTCCCTAGCAAAAAGCGAAAAATCTCTGAAGACTCAGAACTTGTTATCCCAGTACCTGATCAAAACATATGTGAAGTTATAGCAAGTGGATTTCCAGACAGTATCTCTGCAGAGAGAATAAAAAAGCTTTTCAAGTCCTGTGGTGACTTCTCAGTTTCTATACCAAATGAATCAAAAGGTGTAGTTTTTTTGAAGTTCCCAACTGAAAAAGCAGCAAAAAAAGCTTTAAAACTCAGTGGAGGAACGTATAAAGACAAGACTTTACTTATAAACTTGACAAAAGACTTACCAAATGTGACTAAAGAAAAACCAAAACCCACTCCAGTCTTTGTTGGGAACCTTAAGATTGGCACAACTGAAGATCAATTGAGAAGTTATTTCTCTGGAGCTGGGAATATTAAGAGCATAAGAATGAATTTAGACAAAGGATTCGCCCATGTGGATTTTACTAACAGATATGCTGCAGAGGTCGCTGAAAAGCTTGTAGGAGGTAAGCTCAACGGCCAGAAGATTAAAATCGAAATAGCCGATAGGAAGCAAAACAAGTAACTTTTCGTTATTAATCCTCAAATTCCAAACCCTAAGCCCACATCTTCAATTTTCCTTCCACCTTTCCTTTATTTCTTCATAAGCTATTCCATTCTTATCTAAAATTAAGTTTTTTTCTTCCGGTTGACCCAATTATTCAGGTAAGTACTAAACTCAAGCTTGCCATTTTCAGGGGCCATAGCAATAAACGGATCTAAAAGAAGTTCTTCAGCACTTGGCCTTGTTTCTGGATCTTTAATCAAACATCTTTCTGTAAACCTATTAAACTCAGAACTCCACTTATGTTTTTCATTAAGACTTGGAGGTGGTCCAGTTGCTGTTAAATATAAAGCTTTCATTGGATTTTCTCTTAAATTCGGAGGTTCACCTTCAGCCATTTCTAAAGATACAATCCCTAAAGACCAAATATCAACTTTACCATCATATCTTGACCCAACTACAAGTTCAGGGGCCATCCAACTTGGGGTACCAACAACAGTAGTCCTTTTATCTTGTTCAGCAGTTAACTGAGCAGCATATCCAAAGTCCCCTAATTTCACACTTCCATCTAAAGACAAAAGAATATTATCACTTTTAATATCTCTATGGATTCTAAATTGCGCATGCATATTTCTTAAAGCATTTAATATTTCTTTCATTATATACGCCATAAGGTTTTCAGGTATTATCCCTGCTTTATCCATAATCAAATCAGTAAGATTTCCTTTCATAAGTTCTACTATAATCCAAAGACATGAGTTATAATTATAGCTCTCAAAGTATGTGACAACATTTGGGTTCTGACTCCACATGGTCATTGAGATTTCATTAATAATTTGGTCTCTTTGCTGTTGGCTTTTTAAAGGTATGCGTTTTAAGGCGAAACTTTCCCCATTTGACTTTTTCTTCGCCAAAAATACACTACCTGAACCACCTTCACCAATTTTCCTAACCATTTCGTAATGTTCATCTGGGTTTGATAAGAGGATTTTTAAACTTTTTTTCTGTTCTTCTACCTGAATGGGTATTACATTTTTCTTTGTTGGTAATAAAGATGGGTCTTCAATTTTCTGTTCTTCAATTAAAACTTCTAGTACTGGAGGATTTGGTATTGGGACTGATCCTGGGATATGAGGTTTTTCTGGAGATTTTTTTACTTCTTCGGTTAGACTTAATGATTTGGCTAGGGTTTCTTTGGTTGATTCACCTGTAGTTCTTTGACTATTTTCAGCTTTTTGTGGAGGCAGGGTGTTAGATTTTGGTAGATCTTTGCGTGAATTGTGGTCCACTGCGGTTGTATAGCAGTTGAGACAGTACCTTTTAGGGGCTAAAAAACCAAGCGATGCATGATTTTCTTTAATACTACATTTCTTGCAAAACAAAAACTCTACCTATCTCTTACTGCATATAATACACTTTCTCCTTTTCTTCAACTTAAACTTATCTTGACAGTTATGGCACTTAGCATTAGGATTGAACACACTAGCTATAACTTCCATTTATATCAACATCCTTTAAAAGCCATTTACACCCTAAAGTCTTATTATTCACATCATAAAAGTCTTAAATTTAATAAATGGAAAAACTGTCACAAACTTCATATAGACAGTCAAGAAAAAGTTGGGATAAAACCAATACTTCATACTTGGCTCAAGCTACAGACAGAAAAATCCGTAATATCATCCACACAAGGAAATCAGGGTCATTTTTAGATACAACCTATGTTTACACCCCTCAAGAAAAAATCCAGTTATCCGACTCATTTGAAGTTTCTTCACAATTAAGTGCTTTAAAAACATTAATGGATCGTGAGCGATCCACTTACACAAGAGGTGATGTCAAACTTACCAAGTTAAAAAGCGAAGGGTTGAAAATTGATGAAGTTGTCGAGCTTAGAAAAAGTATCTTCCAAATCCTAGCTGAAAAAGTCGCTGATATTGAAAACCAAATGCATCAAGTTCTTATCAATCAATCTGATGAAGAAAACAATCAAACTATATATCTTCATATCTTAGACAGAATGAGGACAACTTTAGTATTTTTAAAAAGAAAATATAGAGGCTTAGAAAAATCTTTATACAAAGAAGCTTTTGATCTAAACCAAGAAACAAAAAAATCCACTAAAGCTAAAGAAATCAAAGCCATCACATCCATAGCTTTTTCTCATATCCGTGAATCTGTAGTCTTAGAAAAAAAAACTAAACAAATAGAGCTTGAAAAAGTCCAAAAAGACGTTAAAAAATGCAAAGAGCTCTCAGAAAAGCGTCTTGTCCACAAATTGAAACAAAAAGAAATGATGGAAAAAGTTATGATTGAAGACCAAAGCCATGAACTTGAAGAAATGCGTGAAAAGTTTTTATTACATTTTATGTGGTACATGTTATCATCAATGAAATTCGATAAGGAACAAGTAAAATGGAAACGTTACGAAGATGCGTTTTTCAGGATAAAAATAGCTACAGGGATCCAAGAAGTCCCTGTTTTAGTAGAAAAATTCCTAACAAAAGAGACGATTTATGCTGAGTTCTTATCTTCAGTAAAAAAAAAAGAAATCGAACTTACGGAGTTTAGAGAAAAAATTGAAGGCATGCAAAACTCTTTAGAAAAACTTCACGAAATCGACCCAACTGAGTTTTCTAAAGATGATAAAGATCGTAGCCAGGAACTTATAATAATACGCAAACAAGTCCTTGAGGAAAACTCCAAAATGAAAACTTTGCTTATGATAAAAACCAAAATCAAAGACTGGTGTTCGAGATATCTTAACAAAATATCAAGGGTTTGTGATATAAACCCTGAACCTTTAGATGATAAAACAATAAAACAATGTATGGAAACTATAAACAAAAGCATTAATCAATCAATAAAAAGTTTAAAAAATGATAAAGAGAAATCAAATAACATAAGAAGTTTCATTATGAAGCAAACAATTACGAAAATTGTAGAAAAAATTCCTCAGGCAAATCGTATAAAAAGCAAAGTTTCTGATTTAAATGACCTTAACGAGTTGTCACATATAGAGCCGATTTTAGAAGAACATCTTCGTAAGCATAAATGATAAATAATTATGAATTTCTAAAACTATTAAACTGAACCATATTGATTAAACCATTCCTCATAAGCTCCTTGTTTTATTTGAGAAGCAGGTTTTGTGTTAGCTAAAGCTTCTTCAAAGTCTTGAACAGTTATTCCTCCTGGTGATGGTATTGAAGTTGGCTCAGCAGGGACGTGCCAATTCATAGTCACATTTTCATCCATGTTTTCTAATTGTCTCATTAGACGGCGGATTGGTTTCATTGATGCTTCTTTGCATAAAAGTTTTATATCAGAACCTGAATAATTCTCAAGACGGTTTGCTAAAGACATAGTGTCAATGTTGGGGATTTTTTCATTTGGGATCAGACTGTCAATCATTTGTTTTTTCGCTTCTTTTGTTGGTAAAGGTACGAGGATCTATATGGAAAATACTCTTTTTTCTAGACGGCGGAGTAAAGCTATGTCAAGATCCCAGGGTAAATTACTAGCTGCAAGGAGGAAAATTTTTTCCTTGTTTTTTACTAGGCCGTCCATTTGGATTAAAAGCTCAGTCTTCATACGACGGCTTCCTTCATGTTCGCCAGCGTCACGCTGGCTCATAATAGAATCGATTTCATCAATAAAAATTGTCGAAGGCTCATAATATTTAGCCAGTTCAAAAAGCACACGGATAAGTTTTTCTGAGTCCCCGCGCCATTTACTAACAATAGATGAGGCAGAAATATTGAAAAAAGTTGTCCGACATTCTGTGGCAACAGCTTTTGCTAACATAGTCTTCCCTGTTCCAGGTGGTCCAAATAGTAAAATCCCTTTCCAAGGTTCTAAAAGTCCTGTAAAAAGATGAGGGTATTTCATTGGCATCAAAACCGCTTCTTTTAATAATCTTTTACACTCAGTCAACCCTATTATATCCCTAAAATACACCCCAGGATTAGCCATGCATATATCTCTTTGTATAGCTACAGCTAAATCTTTATATTCAGTAGGATAATCAGGTAAAGGTTTTAAAAGCCGATTTTCATAATACTCATCATGAGTCTCAACTTCTGGTTCTTTAGGCTTATTTATAGCTTTACCTGATAATTCAAGGTCATCTTTTTTGTTTTCTTGAGGTTCTTTTTTAGCGGGCTGAGTAGTTTTTGGCTTTGAAGACACACTTTTGTTGACTTTCCGCTCTTCAACAAACTCTGCTTTTTTTATAACTTTTGGCTGTTTATTGTGTCTAAGAAAATAATAATCTTCGAAATCTTTGAGGATTATAGACAAGTCAATGTTGTCAGCCAGGTCGAATTTCTCAAGACTAATCCCAGAGTCGTGGATTACTTTCTGAGCAGCTTCTTGATAACCTGCAGATTGTATATACCGGACACATAGGGTTAATATGACCCTTCGTTGTTCTTGTTCACGTTTTATTTCTTCAGCTTTAGAACGAGTGGCAAAGGCCATGTTTTAAAAGGATTTTTATAATCAGTCTTTTTATAATCTTTTTATGATATAAGACTTTTGAAGAAGATTTTTATATAAAAAAGTTTTATTGGTGAAGTTTTAGAGAAAATTGTTTTTATTAAGTTTTTTTTTTTTGGTTTTTTGAGATTTAATAAGTTTTTTTGTATTTAATAGGTTGTGCTTATAGATAGGGATTTAAAGGAAGATATTTAAAGATTTATTTTGAGGGTTTTTTAAGATGAGGAATATAAAATAAAATGATTTTTAAGGGATGATTATTGGTTTTGGATTCTGATGAGATGATTTTTTTGAAGTATTTATTGGGTTTATAGGATTTGGGGATTTTATCTTGCAAAAAATGATAATTATTTTGTATAGGAATTTATATATGATAAAATTCTGCAATTAAATATAGCTTGTAAGTGGATATAATAAAAAAGTATATAAAGTTTGTAGGTGGTAATAAAATAGTAGTTTCTTGAGGAAATAAATTTTTAAAAGGATTAAAGGAAATCCAAAAAATATTTAGAAATTGGATATTTTTAGTTTTTATAATTGACTATTTTTATAGTTTTGATTATGATGATATTAGGAATTATGGTAATTTGTAATTTTGGCAATTGTTATTTTAGTAACAGTCTAGATTATAGTTTGAATTTATGATAAAGCTTTAACAGCATATAATTAGAATTTGATTTAAAGGTTAGTTCTTTAAAAAATATGCTACAGTATATTTACAAGGATGAATTTTTTAGTTTTATATGTTTGAATTAAGCAGCGAATTTAGTTTTTTTGTAGAGGAAAGTTGAGTAAGACACAATATTCGAAAAACAACACTAATTCAACTTCTTTCTAAAAAAAGCCCCAATTTTCATACTAAAAATAAACATAATTTAGTTCAACATATCAAAGAAATCATGATTAAATCTCTTGAAAATCTTATAATTAAAGGCAAATAATGCTTGATATCAGCCAAGAGCAAGCTCATCAAAGAGCTTATCACTTTGAACAACATAAAAAGAAGCTTAGGGAAATAAAAACCAAAACAAGTTCTTTAGATAATCAACTTTCCTCTTTATTTCATGCAGTTCCAAGAAGACCAGGGTATAGAGGAATCTGGTGGAACGAAAAAATCAATAGAGAAAACAAGATACTTTTAGATAAACTCATCAATATAAAACAAAAGCCTATCTCTTTTATTAGGAATTTAACTGAGTCAAGATCTTGTAAGCCGAAAGAATTACTCATTAACAATGAAGAAACTTTTTTAAGGATAGCAAATGTGAACCCTAGTTTATCAACAAAAGATCTATTAAGGGATTATAGTAAACATAAAAAATACTCCGAAATGAGGACTAAAATCATGAATCAGAAAATCAGCACTTTGAAAAACTTAGAAAAAAAACGCCTTCTGCATCTAGACCCAGTGTTCAGCGACTTGAAGTTTGAGACTTATACTTAAAATAATATAAAATTATTATAAAGCTTCAATTATAATCCAATATTAATCATTATAATCAACTCCATAGTTTAAAGAATTTATAAGGTAAAATACTATCAAATACCCAAATCACAAGCATGAATTCTGATAATCACAATGAAAAATTGATATTTTTACTATCACATAATAAATCCAAATCTAAATCATTATCTAATTACCTTCTAAACTCTCTCGGGGTAAAAGTTCGCCAATTAAGTGCCGGACTAGGTCTGTTATTCAGCAGTTTCTCAATTTTTTCAAGTAAAGCATTATCAAGTTTCTTAGCAACACCAATAGCTTCAATATTTTCAATAATCTGTCTCTTATCATTAGTCCCAAAAATCGCAGTACTAACATCAGGGTTTTTAATAGCCCATGCTAAAGCTAATTGTGACTGTGTACATCCAAGATCATCAGAAATCTGTTTAAGTCCAGCAAACATTTCAACTCCTTTATCAGCCCTCCATCCAATATTTTCAGCATATCTGCGTTTATATATCGGGATTGTAGCATATCTACTTCCTTCAGGAATATTCCCATCATTATATTTACCTGATAAAAGTCCAGCAGCTAAAGGACTCCATATTGTCGTCCCTAGTTTATAATTATCAAATAAAGGTGCATATTCAACTTCAAAAATTTTCCTTGCAAACATGTTGTATTGACATTGATCAGCTATTGGAGGAATAAGCCCATGTTTGTTGCATAAATAAAAAATTTCTTCAAGTTGGGATGATGTAAATTCTGATGTTCCCCAATAATATGTGAGATCTTGGTCTATGAATTCATTCATTGTTTTGATTTGTTCAAGAATAGGAACATCATAGTCGTATCTGTGTAAATATAAAATATCGACATTTTCTAGTTGTAATCTTTGTAAACTTTGTTTTACACCTACACGCATTCTTTTACGGGAGTTCCCTTGAATACCTCCTTTTGTTGGGACGAGTTTTGTGGAAATAGATAAATCGTCTCGGTCCCATCCACCTTGTTTTAGATTTTTACCTAGAATTATCTCAGAAACCCCTAAGCCATAGAGCTCAGCAGTATCAAAGAAGGTAATTCCATTGTCGACACAGGTTTTGATCAGTTCGAAATTATGAGCTTCAATTTCACTGTTACATTCATCTTTTCCACCTTTAAAAACTTCTAAGCCAGTTGTCATGTTCCCAAAACTTAAAAGCGAAACTTTAAGACCAGAGTTTCCAAGGTACCTGTATTCCATTTTTGTCACCAAATTGTGATAAGAGGTGCAATTTTTTTTTGAAGTTTTGGATTTAATGATTATACAACGATTTATATGATAACTGTTACAAACAATCTCCTAACTACTTCTTGCATATCATTTAATAAAATAAAACCTTTTTTCACACAAAAAAAAAGTAACGAAGATTTATAACTAAACTTTTTTTATTATTAAAACCATCAAATCTCCCTTACTAATACATAAATTCTAAAAAATAGTATTTCATCTAAAATCCTCTATAATTTAAATCATCTCACCAAAAACCATAAATCTTTCCAAATCATCAATAAAATCTCAAAAAAAAAAACACTTATCCCCCAAACCCTTCAAAACCCATAAACTTTTAATTCTTACAAAACTTCCTACCAAAATATTATATAAAATGGAATTCGAAAGATCTCTATTCAGAATCTACGAACGGATGATGAGTTCTGCGAACTTCCAACTTTGGACTAAAATCCTATCAATAACCTTCTTCACCATAAGTTGGATTTCCTTAGCATGTCTGATTTATTTCCATCAAACTTATATAAACACAAGTGAAATCTTGTCCAAAGCATTTTCCGAGCAGATTCTAAATGGTTCAACAAGATACTCCTCAGAACATCTAAACCTGACATTAGACCTTCAAGCTAATATAGAAAAATACACCAACATAACCTTAATGCCAGAAGATATCTACAACATCAGTATAGGTTCAGTAAAATTCCAATTCTCTTTACATTTTCAAGTCTTAACAATGCCAAAAGATATCAAATCAAGGTTGAATTTTACAGAACATAACATACAATTATCTTATAAAGATGTAGTCCCTACATTTATGTGGCCTTTCATAATAATTTTTAATGAACTCGATACAATCATCATAAATCAACTTGCAAGAATATTCCGTGATAACCCAGGGTTTATTATAAATCTTGGAAGCAAAGAAATGTGGATATGGTCTAAAAAACAATATGAAGTGACATCAAATCCATCATTTCCTCAAAAAATAGGGAATTTATTTTTTAGTATTTTTGTGTTTATAATATTATCTTTAGTTACTGGGATGATATGTCGTTTAGCTATAGCAGGTTCAGCTGGGGTAATGATATCTTTATCTTGGTGTATGACTTTATTTAATGCTACAGAAAATACTAGGATGATACTTTTTTACTCATTTCCTTGGGCTGGACAACCTGCTTATTCATTAAGAAATGCTGGGAAAGGTATTGGGTCTTTAGTTTTGAGCTTTTTTGTTATGTTATTTACGTTTTATTTCATGTATGCATGTACTTATTTGTTATGGACACCAATGATATTTGGGAATATTTACCCTTCTGGATTAGATGAGAGATTGTATACGGTTTTTAGTATTATGGAGTTTTATTCTTTACTTTTTGTTAGGACAAAAAAAACAGTTATGTGGTTCCCTAGGATTGTCATGGGGCTTATTTGTACGTTTATATTGTATAGAAAAAACAACTTTTACCCGTTTATGAACACTTATTTTTTTGGGGTGACGATGCTGTGTTTTGGGACTATGGTAGTTATGCTGTCTCTTTTTGAGAAGGAAACTTTCACACACGAAGGACCAACTTTTGAAAGCCCACGCTTGGTCTACCAGCCAGTGTTCAACCGCAACAACTCCTCTCTCCCAGAAATCTGGACTTTATTCTACCCAGTAGCAGGCCGTGGGCACTTCACCGAGCAGCAAATGTCAAATATTTTCCCTCGACAAGGTCCTGTTTAACCTAACTAGGCTAATTTCCACTTGAAAAACCTTAAAATCCTCCTTAAAAACCTTTAATTTTCCAATATTCTTATCTAAATCTACTTCTTAATAATAATTCAAATCAACTCCAGCCCCACAAACCGTTGCATCTCCAGCATATTGTTTAATAGCAGGACTACTCCACCCACCAAATGAAACAAAGTCACTGAAACTTGGATTATTATCATAATGAGCATACCAAAGAGGTAAACTAGATACCCCACTCCAATTAAGCCCAACAATACTTTGCCAATTGTAATAATTCGAATATATACCAACTATAGCTCCTAAACCTTGTAAAGCATTAACCATAGTTAAAATAAAGTTTTGATTTGCTGATTGACTACTGCTCCAAGCATATGTTTCGACATCAATCCATATCATTCCATAATTCACACCATTTAAGGCGCTTACTAAATTGTTAGCTTGAGTTGTTGGATTACCACATGGAACACATGGGAAAAGATAAACATCTACATATGACATTCCACCATTCCATGCATTGTTGATGTTTGATACCACATTTGGGTCAACATATCCTGAACTTGTGTATCCACGGATTATTGAAAAGGTATAACCATTTTGGACAAGGCAAGAGAATACGTTGGTGTATTGGGATACATCTACACCTAGAGTGGCTAAGGATGGCACTGAGAGGAATAGGATAAGGAAGGTAAGTTTTTCCATTTATTCAACAGTAAAAAAAAAAGAGATATGGATTAGTAATATTGGTTTTATATATATAGTGAAATTTTTTGATTTGATTGGGAAAATAAGGTTTGGGATTAGGATTTTATAGAAAATTTAGATAGAGTTTTCGGAATTTATGATATTGATTTTTGTGATGTGGTTAAATAAGAATTTGTGTAGGATTTGCATGGGAATATTTAGAGTTAGTATTTGGGTAACTTTTTATGTGTAATGCTTTGATAGGTTATTGGTATTTTTTTATAATGGGTGGGCCAAGAAAATATTGATTTTCTTGTATATTAAGAGTATTGGTTTTTAGATGTGAAATCAGGTTAGTGATTTTGATATGGAAAATCTTATTTTTAACATTGGCAGGCTAATAGAAATATCTTGAAGATAATTATGTCTAGATTTACTTTTTTAAGTTTTATATTGATAGAGTTTTATTATCCTTTTCTTAGGAATATAATTTTTGCTTAGATGCCGATTTTTATTTGATTATTGAAGTATTTTCTGGGTTTTAGATTTTCATGTTTTTATCATGTATCAAAAAGGAAGCGGAGTAGACCAAAAGGCAAAAAGATAAAAGATAAAAAGGTAAAAAGCAAAAGGCAAGAAGGTAAAAAAGCCAAAGGCAAAAAGTAAAAAGCAAAAGACAAAAAGGTAAAAAAGCAAAAAGGCAAAAGGTAAAATCAAGTGTGAAAAACAAGAAACTGAACTTCACCCTTTAATAAGATTTTAAAGTTATTGCTTGATGAGGTTATAAAGTTCATGATATAAAATATCTAAGCACACATTATATAGTTTAGATTACAAAAAGTTACATAAGCGGGTGAGAATTCTAATCTCCACCTTGAAGTTATCAAAAAATCAATATTTTTATACCTTCACAGTAGTTTTAAAACAATAAAAAATAGTATATTTTAACCAAATCCTAATTATAACTTTATCATTATACATTATATAATATTTTTATATATTTAATCTATAAACATAATTCACCTAATACGCTTTTTATTCATATTTTCATTATAGTAAACTAAATAAATACATAACCAACATATATTAAAAAATGATAGGAAATAGTATCAAATACCATAAAAATTATCATATCAAAATCAGACTACATTCTTTATATGATATTTAACAAATTTTAATTCACAGTAAAAAAATCATATTTTTAAAAGTAAATCTTTCAATGAGTTTTTTTATATCAAAATATTTTAATATATCCATATAAAGAACTAATGATAACTATGAACTTTTTATATTTTATAAATCCTATACCCCACATAATTTTTTCTAATATATTTCCTATATAGTTACGACAAAAATCATAATCTTATATAAGCCTCATATATTTTTTGATAGATTTCAATAGTTTATAATAATCAGCATCAGTTAATCCCGAAATAATCCCAGAATTTAATTGCAATTTCCTTATAATAAAATCTCAAATATAAAATGTTAAAGATAAAGGGAAAATATTAATCTCAACATCCATTTAAATCATCCTACCTCCATAAACCTATGAAAAAAGCCTAGTTTTCAACTGTTTATTGTACCTACATACATATAAAGCATCTGAAATTCTTAGTTTAAGGTAAAAATAATAAAATTTTTGCTTACAAAGTTCAACTTATAGCACAAATATACCCTCAAGGATAATATTTATATATAAAAACCTAAAAAGTTCACATAAACTCATTTATTAAATCATTCTTAATCATCTTATACTTATTAATCATTTCTTATAATAATAAACCTAAATTTATACCTTTATTACATTTTAAAACCTATGATTATAAAAGGACCACGCTATAGACAATAAAGCGCATAAAGCTAGGATAATGTTATATAAACCAGAATCATAAATACAATTCATATAAACACATAGCTTGAAATCCTAGCATACAATAAAACCCATACCTTTTAATCCTTGCCTAAAGTTTTACTAATAAAATTTACTTTTTCAAGCTGAAATCGACTTTATTCTAAAATGCTCCAATCATAAACCTCAGCATAAAAACTAACTAAATACACCTCGGCTGGTATACAAGTTTATAAAACAGCCTTTTTACCTACCTTTTAAGGTTAATCCAAATCAGCCATATTTAATTTTAGTAAGAATAATAATAACTAATTCATACTTTCCATATCTAAACCACAAGTTTTCCTTATAAATATGGGTGACTGCATTATTGTATCTGAAGAAGACCATCATATGAATCATCATTATGATATGAGCATAGCATCTCATAGTACAGCAATACTTACCCCGTCGCTTAAAACATCTAAACCAATAAAACATGGGACTTGCTACGTGCTTTTTGCTCCTTGTAGACTCCTTCAAAGTAAATTCCAAGCTGGGGATTTAAAAGGAAGTGTCTTAACTATTCTTGCTTCTACAGTTGGAGTAGGGATTCTAAGCCTCCCTTATGCTGTAAACCTCTCAGGGTTATATCAAGGAATCGTTCTTTTCATATTAGGCATGTGTGTATCTTTATATACATGTCAACTTTTAATCCTCACAGCTGAAAAAACAGGCCATTTAACTTATGAGTCTATAGGAAATGAACTTTATGGCCCTAAAATGCGCACTTTTGCTGAAGTCAATATGATCATCAACAACTATGGTTGCGCTATTGCATATATCGTCCTTTTAAAAGACCTCATTCCTAATTGCTTGCGATTATATGGGGTGACTAATGAGATCGCTACAAATAGTTATATGTGGGGTTGTTTGATTTGTTTAGTAATAGTATACCCTTTGTCTTTAAAAAAACAAATCTCAGCTTTGAGATATACCTCTTTACTTAGCTGTATTGCTTGTATCTATTTAAGTATTGCTATAACATATGGTTTTTTTACTATGAGGGCTGATAGTTTAAGTTCTAGAATTAAAGAAGCACCTCCAGCAGAGCTGTCGGCATATAGTATATTTACAGCTGCAGGTTATGTGATATTTTCTTTTACATGTCATCAAAATGTAATACCAATATATCAAGAGTTACAACAAAGAAGTACAAAAAGAGGTTTTCAGTTTCTATTAAGAGGTTTACTTATGGTTCTTGTTTTATATTTAATTGTAGGTATTTTTGGATTTCTAACTTTTTATGATGAGTATCATCCAACTACAAATTTCCCTACACAAATACTTCAGGCTGCTTATGAAACAGGTGATATACCGATTATAATAGTAAAATTTATATAGGCATCAATTGCTATTGCTATAACTGTTATTTGTGGGACTCCTTTACTTGTTCAACCTTGTCGTGATGCAACTTTGTCTATACTTTTTCATAGAAGACCTACTAAGAAACAGTATTTTTTTGTTGTTACTGGGGAATTGTTTTCAGCTTTAGGACTAGCTTTGGCTATACCGAATATTGGTTATGCTTTGAATATCCTTGGGACAATTTCAAGTCCGATTATATGTTTTATATTGCCATGCATGTATTACATTAAAGCTTTCCCTGGGAGAATTACAAGATGCGATTTGCTTGTTGCTTATGCAGTACTGATTATCATGACTTTAATTGGGTTGAGCGGATTTGTCCTTTTCTGGATAGATATATTCCTTTAGTAGTATATATAAGCTTAAACACACATTGTATTTAAATAATTTTAGGGAGGATATGATGATTTAAGGGAGAATTTTATGTAAAATATTGTTTTTTGATAATTTTTTTATGTCTAGGCAGGCTAGGTTTAGATTTTTATGTAGTTTGAAGAGAAAGATTGAAGATAAGTTTGGGCTAGGATTGGCTTTTGAATTAAATAAATTAGGAAGTTAAAAGTGATTTGATTTTGATCTGAGGATGATATAATTTTTATTTTCATATTGTAGTTGATTAACTAATTTAGGATTTATTTTTTTGTTTTTTTAGGCACTTTCTGTTGCATACTTAAATACTTAGAAACTTTAAGTCACATAAGAAAAAAAATTCAGTGTAAAATTAGCATTAATATCAATTCAAGTTAAATTTAATATATTATAAAAGAACCTATCATATGTAATATGTTCGCATATATGGAAATATATCTGATTAATATTCTATTTTTTTTTATAAACTTAAAGTGTTTATACCACTTAAACATTAAAACTAAACCCTTTAATACTATTTCTATCATCATCAGTCTTACTATAAAGTTTATTAAAAAAAACTATACAATACAACAAATGCTAAAATGATAGTTTAATAAAATAATATCTTTTAAACTTAATTAGAAAACGCTATCTCAAATACCTATTAACAACTTATCTTAACAAAAAAATAAGCAAACCTTTTAAACTTCTAAAGCTAAATCCCTAAAATAAATTCTTAATTTCTTATAATCTATAACTAAAACCAACAAAAATATATAAAAATATACACTAAATATATAAAAACTTTTATCCTAACCATCCTCAGCATTTAAACAATTATTTTCCGAAATTCAATTTGTATAATATATATAACTTTTGGATTATAATAACTGTTATATGACCATTTTTCATATCCATAAAATACTGTAAATGGGAGATACAAAAGTTGTACCAATAACATATGAGCACTCTATGGAAAATTATAATGACGTAGCTCTTATCACAACAACAAAAACTGTGAAATCTGAACCAAAAATATCTAGAAAATTTACAAAAAAACTCCTTTTGGACATTCTAAATTTCCCATTTATGTTCATTCATAAAAATTTTCAGCCTGGAGATATAAAAGGAAGCGCTCTCACAATTTTTGCATCAACTGTAGGAGTTGGGATCTTAAGCCTTCCTTATGCTGTAAATATTTCAGGGTTATACCAAGGGATAATAATTTTCATTTTAGGAATTATTGTCTCATTATATACATGTCAGCTACTTGTTCTTGCTTCAGAAAAAACTGGGGAATTTACATATGAGCTAATAGGAAAAGCGCTTTACGGACCTAAAATGAAAACTTTCGCTGAGATCAACATGATTATTAACAACTATGGCTTTGCTGTAGCATATATAATTTTACTCAAAGATCTTATACCTAATTGTCTTAAGATGCTTGGGGTAGTCAATGCTACAGCAACTAATAATTATTTATGGGGCTGTCTAGTATGTATATTGATTATCTATCCTTTAACATTAAAAAAGAAAATTTCAGCTTTAAGATATACTTCGTTACTTAGCTGTATTGCTTGTATCTATTTAAGTATAGTAATAGCATATGGTTTTTTTACCACAAGGGCAAATGATTTAAATTCTAAGATTAAAGAAGCTCCTCCAGCAGAAATATCAACATATAGTATTTTTACAGCATCAAGTTATGTAGTATTTTCTTTTACATGTCAAAATAATGTAATCCCAATATATCAAGAGTTACAACAAAGAAATACAAAAAGAGGTTTTCAGTTTCTATTAAGAGGTTTACTTATGGTCTTTGTCTTATATTTAATTGTCGGGATTTTTGGATTTCTAACTTTTTATGATAAGTATCATCCAATAACAAATTTCCCTGTACAAATACTTGAGGCTGATTATGGAGAAGATAATATACCGATTATAATAGTAAAAATTATATAGGCATCAATTGCTATTGCTATAACACTTATTTGTGGGACTCCTTTAGTTTTTCAACCTTGCAGAATTGCCACTTTATCTATACTTTTTCAAAAGGAACCTACAAAAAAACAGTACTTTTTTATTGTTACTGGCCTTGTGTTTTCAGCGTTAGGGTTAGCTTTGGCTACACCGAATATTGGATATGCTTTAAATATTATTGGGACAATTTCAAGTCCGATTGTATGTTTTATATTGCCATGCATGTATTACATTAAAGCTTTCCCTGGGAAGTTTACAAGATACGATTTGTTAATTGCTTATGCAGTGTTGGTTTTTATGACTTTTATTGGTGTTAGCGGATTTGTGATCTTCTTAATGGATTCATTTTTTTAGATATGTGTATAAAGTTAAAAATTATTTTGTATCTAAGATCATAAATATTTATGTGATTATAAGTTCTTTAAACCTTGCTTAAAAGCTTTATATGAATATTGTATTTTTCAAGCTCAAGAAACCAATAAATATAGAACATAGAAAACTAAATCGAAAGATTTGATTAAAAAAATTATTTTGTGAAACCTAGAGATTATTAAGAATTTTTTTTAGATTTCGAAGGATGCGAAGATACTTATTAGCTGTAGTAGAAACTTTCAGAGTTTAGTTACAATGATTGTAGAGTGTTAGTAGAAGCTATAGCTAAAATACTAATAGTTTATATTTTTAACCCTTTTAATCATATAATAGTTCGCCTTTGTAGGGTTGACGTCATATACGATTTTATCATACTTTTTTCCAATATTTTCAAGTACTTTTAACACATCATTTCATTAATTCCTGTCTATCTTTGCTATTTTTTTTTCTCAGGATAAGCTTTTTCCCATTCTAAAATCTGCATATAAATTATAAAATGTATTCTATTTTTATCAAATTTCGCTATTGAATAAAAATTTAGTTTAACTGTCTTATGGCTACGTCCACATATTATGTGGACCGGCGTAATTTGAATTCCTAATTTTTTTCTTCATAATTATGGATACCTATTTTTTAGTAAGGGCTGTATGAAAAAAAAAGCCAAACCTGAGCTGAGTCGTAAAAATTAGACTATGATAAAGCAATCTGAGACCCTATCTTCAATGGAAATCAAAGATTCACATACTATAAACATTTTCGATCAAGGAAAGCAACTTAGTGTAATTGAATTATATTTTCCAAGAAAAAGTTGAAAAACCAAACCAGTATTATAAACAGAAAACAATAATTAAAAATAAAAGTTCCAGAGAAGAGAAATGGATTGAATTGACTGAAATTGAACTAAAGAAATATATAGGAATAATTCTAATGATGAGCATTCACTCCAAGCCAAATATGCAATTCATTGGGAAATTCATGGGATGTGGGGATAGCAAACTTATACATACTGCAATTAGCAGAGATTGATTTCAACTTATAAACACATATATAAAGATTGGCGAGCCAATAAATGAAGGTAAATGATCGAGAATACAAAATTTATCTAGGCTAATTCACCAAGCTTCAAAAAATTACTACACTCCAAGGCACAAATTGTCACTAAATAAGTCTATGATAGGATGTAAAGACAGGCATAGTTTTAAACAGGGTATTGAAACTCACAAATTTTTCAGTGGTAAAAGAAAGGCAGAATTTAAAATCAAAAATTTGTATATAAATATGACTAAGAGTTTTGAGAATCAGGACTATAATATTTATATGTATAACTATTATACTACTGTAAATATTATGAATTTGCTTTATGATAAACGAATATATTGCACAGGTACAATAAAAAAGTATTCAAAAAATTTACCAAATAAAGAAGAGATTCTTAATACTGAATCAAATGCTAAGTTTTATGATAATTGACCTTGCTGCATGGAAAGATAAGAAAATAGTATGTATGATTTTAAATTTTTATAAGTCAGAACTAATAACTCGTGAAAAGTACCGTGATGGAGTGAAGAAGAGTTTAGAAATGCCTTTAATATTGAATAAATATAATCAATATATGAAGGAAGTAGATTTATTCGATAAAAGAATTGACTGCAATTCCTATCCGCACAATTTTCAAAAGTGGTGGAAGTATATATTCATTAATTTGCTTGAGATGGCGATTTTTAATTCATATGTAGTATACAAAGAGATACAATCAGTGAAAGGAGTAAATCATTTAGAATATAAAGATTATAGACTTGAAATTGTTCAGTTGCTAACTGGATTTAGATATATAGAGCAACAAAGAAAGGAGCAAAAGGAGTTAAAATAAATTCCATGTAACACAGTTGGATTGATGAGAAAGGAGAAAGCTCAGTATTACTATTACTATCATTCGTTACGTAAGTATTCTTATGCAAAATATATGTGCACTTGCTGTGATAGATACTTTCATGGAAAATACTATAATCTAGCTCATCCTAGTTAAGTATAAGTAGTTATTTCTAGAAAAACCTTAGTCATTAAAGAGTTAAGAGGTTTACTTATGGTCCTTGTCTTGTATTTAATTGTCGGGATTTTTGGATTTCTGACTTTTTATGATGAGTATCATCCAACAACGAATTTCCCTGTACAAATACTTGAGGCTGATTATGGAGAAGATAATATACTGATTATAATAGTAAAATTTATATAGGCATCAATTGTTATTGCTATAACTGTTATTTGTGGGAGGGACTCCTTTACTTGTTCAACCTTGTCGTGATTCAATTTTGTCTATACTATTTCATAGAAGACCTACTAAGAAATAGTATTTTTTTGTTGCTACTGAGGAATTGTTTTCAGTATTAGGGCTAGCTTTGGCTACACCGAATATTGCTTATGTTTTGAATATCCTTGGGACAATTTCAAGTTCGATTATATATTTTATATTGCCATGCATATATTACATTAAAGCTTTCCCTAGGAGAATCACAAGATGCGATTTGCTTATGCAGTGTTGATTATCATGACTTTGATTGGGTTGAGCGGATTTGTCCTTTTCTGAATAGATATATTCCTTTAGTAGTATATATAAGCTTAAACAAACATTATATTTAAATAGTTCTAGGGAAGATACGATGATTTAAGGGAGAATTTATGTAAAATATTGCTTTTTAATGAAAATATTTTTATGTCTAGACAGGTTAGGTTTAGACTTTTGTGCAGTTTGAAAAGAAAGATTGAAGGTGAGGTTTTGACTAAGATTAACTTTTTAGTTAATAATTTAGGAAGTTAAAAGTGATTTGATTTTAATCTGAGGATGATATAATTTTATTTTTATTTTGTTGATTAATTAATTTAGGATTTATTTTGTTTTTTTTAGGCGCTCTCTGTTGCTTGCTTAAATACTTAGAGGTTTTCAGTCACATAAGAAAAAAAATTCAGTGTAAAAATAGTATTTAATATCAATTCAAGTTAAATTTAATATATTATAAAAGAATTTATCATATGTAATATGTTTGAAATATGGAAATATATCTAATTAAAATTCTAATTTTTTATAAACTTAAAGTGTTTATACCACTTAAACACTAAAACTAAACCCTTTAATACTATTCTATCATCATCAATCTTCTTATAAATCATTATATAAAGTTTATTGAAAAAAAACTATGTTTATACAGGAAATGCTAAAATGATTGTTTAATAAAATAATATTTTTTAAGCTTGATTAGCAAACGCTATCTCAATACCCATCAACAAAATTTATCTTAATAAAAATACAAACAAAAACCCTTTTAAACTTTCTAAGCCTAAATTCCTAAACCCTTAAATTCTTATAATTTACCTAAAACCAACAAAAATATATAAAAATATTCACCAAACATTTAGAAACTTTCATCCCTAGTCATCATCAACAACTAAGCAAATTTTTTTTCCAAAATTCAATTTGTATATAATATAAAACTTTTGGATTATAATAACTGTTATATGACCATTTTTCATATCCATAAAAACTATAAATGGGAGATACAAAAGTTGTACCAATAACATATGAACACTCTATGGAAAATTATAATGATATAGCTCTTATCGCAACAACAAAAACTGTGAAATCTGAACCAAAAATATCTAGAAAATTTACGAAAAAACTCCTTCTGGACATTCTAAATTTCCCATTTATGTTCATTCACAAAAATTTCCAGCCTGGAGATTTAAAAGGAAGCGCTCTCACAATTTTTGCATCAACTGTAGGAGTTGGGATCTTAAGCCTTCCTTATGCTGTAAATATTTCAGGGCTATACCAAGGGATAATTATTTTCATTTTAGGAATGATTGTCTCATTATATACATGCCAGTTACTTGTTCTTACTTCAGAAAAAACCGGGGAATTTACATACGAGTTGATAGGAAAAGAGCTTTACGGACCTAAAATGAAAACTTTCGCTGAGATCAACATGATTATTAACAATTATGGCTTTGCTGTAGCATATATAGTTTTACTCAAAGATCTTATACCTAATTGTCTTAAGATGTTTGGAGTAGTCAATACTATAGCAACTAATAATTATTTATGGGGCTGTCTAGTATGTATATTGATTATCTATCCTTTAACATTAAAAAAGAAAATTTCAGCTTTAAGATATACCTCTTTACTTAGCTGTATTGCTTGTATCTATTTAAGTATAGTAATAGCATATGGTTTTTTTACCACAAGGACAGATGATTTAAATTCTAAGATTAAAGAAGCTCCTCCAGTAGAAATATCAGCATATAGTATTTTTACAGCATCAAGTTATGTAGTATTTTCTTTTACATGTCATCAAAATGTGATCCCAATATATCAAGAGTTACAACAAAGAAGTACAAAAAGAGGTTTTCAGTTTCTATTAAAAGGTTTACTTATGGTCCTTGTCTTGTATTTAATTGTCGGTATTTTTGGATTTCTGACTTTTTATGACAAGTATCATCCAATAACAAATTTCCCTACACAAATACTTGAGGCTGATTATGGAGAATCTAATATACCGATTTTTATAGTAAAATTTATATAGGCATCAATTGCTATTGCTATAACACTTATTTGTGGAACTCCTTTAGTTTTTCAACCTTGTCGAATTGCCACTTTTTCTATACTTTTTCAAAAGGAACCTACAAAAAAACAGTATTTTTTTATTGTTACTGGCCTTGTGTTTTCAGCGTTAGGGTTAGCTTTGGCTACACCGAATATTGGCTATGCTTTAAATATTATTGGGACAATTTCAAGTCCGATTATATGTTTTATATTGCCATGCATGTATTACATTAAAGCTTTTCCTGGGAAATATACAAGACACGATTTGTTTATTGCTTATGCAGTGTTGGTTATCATGACGTTTATTGGTGCTAGTGGATTTGTGATCTTCTTAATGGATTCATTTTTTTAGATTTGCGTATAAAGTTAAAAATTATTTTTTATATCTAAGATGGTAACTATTTATGCGATTATAAGTTTTTTTAAGGCTTGCTTAAAAGCTTTATATGAAATATTATATTTTTCAAATTTTAAGAAGCTAATAAATATATCTAAAAAAATATAGAACATATAAACCTAAATCGAAAGACTTGGTACAAAAAATCCTATTTTGTGAGACTTTTAGAGATTATTAAGAAATTTTGCTAGATTGCGAAGGATGCAGAGATACTTATTAGCTTTAGTAGAAACTTTCAGAGTTTTAGTTACAATAATTGCAGAGTTTAGGTAGAAGCTATAACTTAATGATATCTTTTAAACACTCATAGTTTTATATTTTTAACCCTTTTAATTATATAATAGTTCGCCTTTTCAAGTACTTTTAACATATCATTTCATTACTTCCTGGCTATTTTTGCCATTTTTTCCTCAGGATAAGCTTTTTCCCATTCTAAAATCTGCGTATAAATTATAAAATGCACAGGCAGTCGTGAATTTCAACTATAATACATAAATTGAACATTATGAAAATTTTCATAGTGCATTTAAAACAATAGGCCCCAAATGAAATTTTCAGACTTGCTTGACTTTTAAATCATGCAGTTCATCCATCAATAAACGGCTTCTTGTTATATTTCTCTATTTTTATCAAATTTCGCTATTGAATAAACAATTTATTTCAACTACTTTCTCTAGATTTGCTAAAATAAAATAGAAACTACTATAAAATCATCATCGATGTCTCGAATTGATTTAGTTTGAGCTTAACTTTACACCCTAGACTGAATAAACTTTGTAGCAACTTCAGCTTTATATTTGTCTAAATTTTCTTTGAAGAATAAGAACTATTTAAATTAATTAGATTAAAGAGGTTTATTGATATTTTAAACTTTTTATATAGAAATATGATAAAAATTATCCCTTTTTGATTTTGAAGGTTCATCGAATTATGATTATCAGAGGCAGATTTTTATAGGAAAATGCGACTATATTTTTTTTTAAAGGTAATTATATGATGATTTTTAAAAATTATAATTTTGCAAGTTTAATTATGAATTTTTTCCGTTCGCATTGCGCATCAGAAGATTGCAAAAATGAATTATCAACTATCAGTAGAGCGAAGACTTGCCAAACATGTAAGAAAAATTTCTGTGATGATTGTTTTATCGAAAAAACAAAGACACTTTTTAGTATCAAAGGGTTTTGCCTAAAATGCTTTACTACTATTAACACTTGTGACAATGACGAGCCTCTTCCAAACGAGTCCTACCGTATCCCATCAGATACCGAAGTCCAACGAAATTTCTCCAACTTCTTCGACCCAATCAACAAAAATCCTTTCGACTTCCATAAAAAAATATCAAAACTGGGCAAAGGAAATTTCAGTAAAGTCTACAAAGTTCATGAAAAAAGTTCAAAAAAAGAATATGCATTAAAATTCATAACAGACTCTTCAGATCCACATTGTACAGCCCCAAGCGAGTTCCTAAATACAGTTCTAGTCCCATGTGACAACATCGTAAAAAGTTATGCCTTATATAAATATGAAGAAAAATTTTATATACTCCAAGAGCTTATGTCAGCAAATTTAGGGATGATTATAAAAAAATATTACCCATTTCCAGAAAATGTAGGCTTGTATATAATNCTCCAAGAGCTTATGTCAGCAAATTTAGGGATGATTATAAAAAAATATTACCCATTTCCAGAAAATGTAGGCTTGTATATAATAAAAGAAGTTCTAAAAGGGTTGAACTTTTTACATAAAAACGGGAAAATCCATAGGGATATAAAAAGTGAGAATATTCTAATAAACTATCAAGGGAAAGTTAAAATTGGTGACTTTGGGACTATGGCTCAATTAACACAAGAAAATATGTTGAGAACTACTATGGCTGGAACACCTTTATGGCTAGCACCTGAAATTGTTATACAATCACAGTATTTTACACCTGCTGATATATGGTCTTTAGGGATTCTGGCTATTGAGATTGTAGATGGGAAACCTCCAAATGAGAATGCGAAAAATTTACAAGAATTTATAAATATACTTAAAGATAAACCGGAACCTAGACCGAAAAACCGTTGCTATCCTAGGATATCTGAAATTATAGAATATGTTTTGGTTAAAGATCCTAATAAGAGACTTAAAGCACATGAACTTTTGGAGTCTTCGTATTTTAATATTGATGAAGATGAAGCTATGAGTTTTCTTAGGGATAAAATTTATTTGAGTTTTGATTAATTAGGTTTAGATTATGCTTTTTTTGTATATTTTTTTTAGATTGGATTGGGATAAAAATAAGGCTGGGCTAAGAAAAGATTAGAGGATTAGATTTGAAGTATAGATGAATTTATTGTACTTTTGAAGAAGTGCTAAAATAATATTTTATGGTATAAGCTTTTTTGAATTTATATTAAGGCTTGATTTCATTAAGCCTATAATTTTTTTTTGTGATTCCTGATGAAAAGTCAAATGCTATAAAAAAATGCCTTAGTCC